>DWME01001371.1:0-25267 GCA_018244795.1 Parelbella ahira ahira
CTCAATATGAGAGGAGACCCATATTCCAACAGTGGAATGACTATGGGTCGATTATTATTATTATTATTATTATATTAATGATTTCTGCAATCTATGTATTTTAAACACAGTAAATGTCGTAAATGCTCAGTTGTTTAAAAAAAAATGTTTAGTGGTAACTTGCGTACCCCCTCCGTTATTTTCGGTTTGATTATACTGTTTTATGGTTTCGAGACACAAATCGATATCTTATTCTCTTAGGCTTTGTTTCTTCAAAATGTCCCGTGAAGTTCATAGCCGTGTGTATTGTAATATAAAAAATGTTCAACTTTTATTAACCTGTGATAGCTATTTTTTGACTCTTTTATTGTTCCATTGTTAGAAAATATATTATGTATTACATATATTATATGGTATTACTCATTCGTATTACGTAGGTCGCGCTCCTACCAGGTGGTCTGACGACCTAAAGAAGACAGCGGGAATCTGCTGGATTCGGAAGGGCCAGGACCGGATGGTGTGGCGCCGATTAGGGGAGGCCTATATTCAGCAGCGGACATCGAGAGCCTGACTATGATGATGATGATGATGACACGTACCATTTTTTAAATACCAGGAACATTTTTAATATCGAAGACACGCCAGACTTTGTGACGACATGATGGAAATCGAACAAATACTGATAACATTCGATTTGATTCTACAATATTTGATAAAGATAAGTCACACGTACTAGCAATAGTAGGTTACATTCCTCAGATAGATATACCTTTGACAAACATCGTGTTTGTTTGTTTGTCGTGTGGGTGTGGCAGGTTGACCTGAATCACCTTCATAGATATATTTAAGTAAATAGCGAAATATTTCAATTACATTTTTTAATGTACCTACTTATTTCCATTTAGTTTTATAAATTCATAGATATATTTAAGTAAATAGCGAAATATTTCAATTAGATTTTTTAATGTACCTACTTATTTCCATTTAGTTTTGTAAATTTTTATGGAATCATTTCAATATTTCACACCTTCAGTTAGATCACAACTACTTGTGTTTTACAATGTTAAAGCATGTTTGTAACGTTGATGATATAAATTAAAAAAAATGTCATCATTTCCGACGTTCGCATTTGGACATAATACTTGCTAAAGTAAAGCTATATCAAGCGTGAACTTTATAGGAAAACGCCCCTTACTAAAGGCACAAAATGGATAGACAAGAATATAGGAAGTATTAAATAACATTAGTACAGATCTGATATTTAATTACATATCAGTGTCAGTCATTACATATTACAATGTTGTTGGCATTGTAAGCACTGCCTTTAGTTTGCTACAAACATATAAAATGTGCAAAGCCTTTAAAGTAACGCAGTTCAAAAAGTCATAATTAGAACTTTGTTTCGACATGCGATAATTAAAAAAAAAATAATTCAATGATTTACTTTATTTGAGCACATTACATAGGTATTATACGGAATCTAAATTCGTACCTAAATATTGTCATGAACTTCACATTTAATTTCATGATTTGTTCACGTGGTATATTTAAAGAACATTGTGTAATTATAGAATTACTTAATTCCTTTTTAATTACTGTGTAATTAAAGTATTAAATTTAACCTTTTTTTATTGTCCCACTGTCGGACAGGGCTCCCGCCTATGATGAGACTACCTCACACCCCTAAAAGAATTATATAGAAAAATCTAGTTCACAGATTTTCACAACACATTGCCCTCCTTTCGTTATTGTTATATTTGTTAATTTCTTTCTTCATAAATTATTTTTATAGTTCCTTATCATATAGAGAAAACAACGTGCAAGGATTCCAACATCGAGAAACCTACAAGTGTACGCTATTCCGAGTTCAGTGACTCGTAATTTCTACAGTTGAAAAAATTAGAACCAGATATGACGAGAGCAATATTCTCTGATTGTACTGAGCACGTGACACGTCGCGCCGCTTCGTGGACGCGGAGATTTACTGGCGAATACCTTTGAGCTTTATCTTTGAAAAGAGAAAAAGAATGTAGTTTAATGTGAGTAGATGGAAGAATGAGTTACATTTGGTTTAATACCATTTAATTTATAAATGTATTAAGAGGCAACTGTCTTATTTTATAATAAAATTTATGGGATAATTAAGTTAAAACTTAATGAAATGTAATAAATATAATAAATAATCACATATTAATAAATTGAGCCCGTGCTTTTATATTATAAAAAGTAGGTTTTTTATTTAAACAACTGACTGCCTCGTTGGTCGAGTGGTTGCAAGCGTGACGACCGATCGGTAGGTCCTGGGTTCAAATCCCGGGTCGGATACTACTGGATTTTTCTAATATAGAATTTCTAGTAGTGATTCGGAGTTTGGAATTGTGCCCGATGCCAACTGGTGAAACGTGGGGTGTACTATACCCCTCTGCCTACCCCTTCAGGGATTACAGGCGCGATGTTACGTTTTTTTTACCAAAATCTAATCAGTTTATTCTGTTTAATTACCTCAGTACTAAGATAAATATCTAGACCATTTTAACGACAGTACTTTATAAGGAATAAATGTTTAATATAACCAGTTTTATCTTAAGTTGAAGAGTTTTTTAACAAGACTCAACATTATGTTATAGACATCGGAATGCTCCAGCTGAGGAGAGCGGACAGGAAGTAAGATTTTTCATAGAAATAGAAACGGTATGCAGACTGCCTGACCTCAAACGATCACTTCATTGAAAAACATCTGTGCCAATCTCGAACGCGACTGAATATTACTTTGGGTGTCCATTCAGCAAATTTTTAAACCAGGACATGTGAAAGCAAGCATTACCATATAATCCAGGTTTCAGAGGGATCTTTTTTCTTATATGAATAGTTTACATGACAAACATTTTAATACTCTTCTTCTTCTTCTTTATTCTTAAATAATTAATAAATCAATGCTGTGGTTATATTACAAATAAAAGGAAAATTCTTAAAGAAATGTGGAAGGACCTCGGTACTGTCCTCTTTACGTATTTATTATCCTTAAATCCTATTAAAAACAGTTGATTTAATACTTATTGCTTAATACTTATTTGCTTTTGTGTAAATGTACGATAAATAAATAAAATAAAAAACACATCTATCAGATTGAAATAGAGCATACATTGTTTTAATATACGCAAATTACTACGCAAGTATATATTACTTTTAATCACAGTTACTGAACAATAACTAAATGTTTTCTGAAGCGTGCCAACCAGCACTTGGCCAGCGTGGCAGACTATGGCCTCAACCTTCTCCTTCTAGAAGGAGACCCATGTCTAATAGTTGAGCCATAAAAAGGTCGAAAAAGTAAATTTAACTAATAACAAAAAGATACAAAATCTTTACTATTTATGAAATTTATGCAATGACCGTGATACATGGATACCGGGTTCCCGCATGTAACGTGCGGGACTAATCACGCTCGTAAATTGATCGATCCCTCGGGGACATTCGCGGCATTTAAGATAAACGAAACTTGTGTTACTATTAGCGCATATGCGACTCTCGAAGTACAGCGAAATTAACAAAATATGATTATGTAGCCCACGGAAATGCTAATATCCAGAACTTACGTCGATTACAATTTTTTTAGTTCTAAGAAAATTGCCTAACACTTAAAATTCTGTTTTAGTTGACACAGTACAAACATGCCACTAAGCACTATTGGCTAAGTTTGCATCACTACGTTAACTCATCCCGGTCAAATAGCTTGAACCCCGCAATTTGAAGAATCATGGACGGTAAAATCCAGAATTTAAGTTGTTTATAGGAATTGCATTCCTTATATCTAATACATGTAAAGATATAAAACGCAATCTCATATTGCATTCGCAACATCAATAATAAAGAAACGTACTACAATATATAACTAAAAGGAATTATATCATTTTTTATGCTACGTATCTATGGTTCATCGCTGATTACTGTACATAACTTTTTGTATACATAACTATCTAATTACTGCAAATTTAACGATACTGTTGCTTTAATACAGTGGGACCGTATTGCCGGAGAAATAAGGCTGTTTTTCCAAAAAGAAAGTTGGTGTTAATGGTATGTATAATTTTGTTGTATAGGTGGAACAAAAAGTGTAATGGTGGTCCTTAGATGACGTAAGCGGTCGTTGCACTCGGAAGCCACGATTGGTTTTGGGAGTCATGATCCGACTAATAAATTCTATTTTTGAATTGTTATTGACTCGTATACTCTCTCTCCTGGCCATAGACAATTTTATATTTTTATGCCTGGACGATTGATGCTTGAAGAATTTAAATTAACTTTTTTATATTCTACAGTCAAGCAAATAAATTGAATCAGTCAATGTTTAAAAAATGAATATTAAAAAAGTATTCTACAGTAATACAATCTTTCTTTTAAATATAAGAATGGTATAAAGTCTGTTTGTAACTTTAGGTACAAGGTATATTTCTGTCTGTATGTAACTTTACATACATATATTATTAAAACATGACTGTACTGAAATAAATCTAAAGAATTAAAACGAATTAGAGAATAAATTAAGCGAAAATGAATTTGCGGTACCTACAACAAATTTTATGGAAAATATAAATATAAGAATATAAAAAAGAAACTTCATTAAAAAATTATCAACATTATTGATACAACATTGATTCAACAAATGTGGATTGGAGATGTGTTTGTATTTTATTAAAGCAGTATTTACTTGATCGTATTTAATTTAAACTGTTCGTTTTAGATAAGGTCCGTAGTGCACTTGAGCAAACAAGAATAAAGCTGGGTGCATACTGAGATACTATTTTGAGAGAAAAAATATGTTTCCTTTTTTGAATTAGCATTAAGTAGCCGTTGCCATTTACGAATATATTCAACCAGCCTTTAATAAAGTACTTTAATTTTTTATTTTATCTACCTATCCGATTAAGGACCTGGCCTGATGATACAATTATAACAATTTGATTGCTTAAAATATATATGTACATCCTTAAATCGTCTACCGATCTAATGGTACACGTGTATCTGTTGCCAACGAGCAAAATGTACCATTTTTAGTTCGGATGCTGTCTTACACATACACATCACCACACAAAGAAAAAAATCACGCATGCGTCACATCCATCGCATCATTTAGTCTCCGGTCTTCGAGTTCCTTACCACCCTTCAAATATACTTTGAGAATCAGTTGGGACGTTTCCATCGAAATCCGACCGGCAAGGCTACTGTTTTCATAGTGAAATAGGATACCAGGATATCTTCAATACGAAAAAACCCGAAAGCAGACAAACTTAGGGAGACAATGTATGTTTAACACAGTTCATTATCTACGCTCGTAGCATTGTACTTGCGTCTAAATATAGATGAATGTCTAGCCACAACGACTGCAACAAACAAAGCTGTGCACAGTTTCCGTGAGAGCTGCCTGCGGTTCACGTATTTGTGGAAACACAAAGCGACGTGAACCGCGCACAAGCATACAAATTACCGATCAGATGCAACAATCGGCCTTGCATCGTGTCCTATCAAAACGAACTGGCAATGATAACGTGAGAATATATAAAAATAATACTGACCATTTATGGTGTTTAAAATTCAAATTTAGAACAAAAAAGTTATTATTTTTAAAAGTGATGAATACAATATAGGTAATCCAATAGTATTTAGAAGAAAGGGCTATTATAATGTGATAACGATATTAGATACTGTTAATTTGAATTAAGAAAAGAAAAACTTATTGTTTTGAAATTGATAAAGACAATATTAATAATAAATATTTTTCAGATGTAAAGTGGCCGTCAATATGGAAAACCTACTATAAATTCGAATTTAGAACAAAGAAATATTATTTTAAATTGATAGACACTGGACTTTGATTTAGTAGCATAGGGTACTATGGAGCTTATGCATAAATTATATGGAGTTTATGCATAAATTGTAATATAATTCTATTACTATAATCTAATGATCAATTTAAAAACAACGCAAATAAGTAGGTACCCAAAATTCGGTGCTATAGAATAAATCTTACTATATCGTTTAGAAATAAATCAAAACATTTCAAAAAGTTTATAAATGCTTTTGTTAATAAATATGAACTCACAAATTATGTACATACAAAAATAAAAAAAATAAAAATGTTAATAGTACTTTAATTAATCTTTATGAGTAACAAAGTATTTCATTAGATTTAAAAAAGATAAACTAACACTGGCCGGTAATAATACTACGCAATGTAATTAAAAATTACCATTTGGATACTTTGAACACGTCTGGGAACATACAATTCTCACGTGTTACTTGCGACCATCCTTCACCGACCTGACCTCATAAGCCAATAATATAAGAAAAGCCCCACGCTCCCCGCGCTCCTCAAGCTCACCACGCTCCGCTTAATATTACGAGTGAATACTAATGAATGTGGACATGTACCGGCTACTGTTTAGGTACTGACACAGACATGGTACACTTATTATAATAAATACTGAAAGTGACCGGGTTCAAGTCTTAAAGTGAGATCATTAAGTTACGTTCGCGTAGTTTTAGTATTATTCTTGCAAAAGCATCAAGCTCAAGTAATCACAACAAAGGTTATTTGAAAAGTCTTTTTAATAATCTGTAGAATATAATAATTGCAGGATGATGGGATGATGGGATTGCGCATATAACTCTAAAATGTCATCTACTGCTTATCACTATGTGGTGATAAGCTCTGGATCTGGATTTACCGGCGTGTCATTTAAAGGCCTGTGTGCTGTTCTAGATCGGTTGGAGAAGGCTTAAAAGACATTAGCTGAATGCCCTTATTTGACGTGCCTTTAACAAACAATACCAGTAAAGTTCCACGTTACCACGTTGCGCCATCGTAAATGTGAATAGTAATCAAGTTCATAGTATTAGTTACCAAGTAGTCGCCATGTGGACATACCTATGGAGCTGATTATTATGCAAACGTATTCTTAACAAGTTGAGTATACCCCTCAAGTAGCGTGTCGAATTGAGATGTAGGCGTCCCCGAATTATGAGGAGAAAGCAATGGCCCATCGGACAATGGCCCTAACCGAAGAATACGAAGATGGGTAAAAAGACAGTTTGTAAGTAAAGGCTGTTAATAACGGAGATAAAATATATAGTAATATGTATATGGTGCTGTAATATTATGTATTCCCGCAGGCGGTAGCTATGCTATTTAAATACAACTTTGCGGTCATTATCTGAGCAACAATGTCTTCCTATACCGGGATATATCTGTTCATTTATATCAACAACGTCAGAGATATATTATAGCTACGTGTGTAGACACTCGAACTTTACTATATAATATGCCTTGCTATAAAATATAATATGACCTCGTCTGTGACGACCTCAAAATGCTCCATGTGTAGCCCGTATACAGTGTAGACAACCTAACTCATTTGGTACGCCTATACAAAACAGGAAAGTTAGAAAAAACAATGACTAAAAATGTTCTTCTTTTGTAAATGTGTGTTTCAATATACATACACACATATAATTTACGTACAACCTACATCTTGGTAAGTTCAATGCATTTGGTAGACTGTGATTAATGAATTATTAAAACATGTAATATATTATGTAACACTGGACACTTTAACTAAGTATTTGAAAAATCGATAAACTCAATTCTCTGCATAAATTTTTCGTTTATGTACATTTGGTACCAAATTTAAAAACTCATATATTTATATATCTTTTTGTTAATTGTTTAGGGAAAAATAACGAAAATAATATAATTTCAGGAAACTAAGCGATCGTTCGATTATTGTAAAACATCGTTTTTTATGCATTAATTTACAAAGACAATACTAGTTATATAAATTATCTCTTGACTTTGCAAGTATTATTAATATAGCGACCATTTCAATCAGTGAATAAAAGGTGATAATTAGTTAATTTATTGATATTGCTAGAGGCTTCCGTTCAGTGTAAAATATAAAACTTCAACAAGATTATAGGCTGTAGTTAAACAATAAAGTTTTATAGTGTACTATTATTAAAAAATAAATTATATACCTGTCGTGCTCGGTATAAGCAGAGTGAGAGAACACCTTGAGGGCACTTACGTGTACTTGCATTTCAAATAAATTTACAGCAACGAATGCATCTTGACATATTTTCGAATATAAATGTAGCGGATGAGTATTTCTTTGTCTTTTAACAAATGTATGTTAATTTACACCACAATATGTCTATGTCTGATGGGATCTAATGTATTTTAATGTCGACTACGTGTCCGGTAACATGACTTATTTTTGCCCGGTAATTATCTAATTATAGTTGCCGGTTTAGTTTGTTTATCGTTATATAGATTCCGCTCTTGATATTTGGAGCTAAAATTTTTTAAGTCACTGGTAATTTAGATAAACTGGTCTTTGAATTGGCTGCTTATAATATATTTATTATCTTATACTTGAAGTTAACTTTCACTCACCTGTCATCTGGAGTTGTCTTCTAGACGCAGGCGTGCGCGGTGTCCTAGGCGTTCTGGAGGCGCGAGGTGTTCTTGGTGTCCTCGGCGTCCGAGGTGAGCTGCCAGCGCTGCTTATACGCCTCGAAGGTGAACCCAGCACCCTTATGTCGGTATTGCCAACACACGCTAATGCCTCCGTCGCTGTTCGCGGGCTACCATTTTCCTTATCCTCTTCACAGAATTTCACTGGCGAATCCAGTTTTGCTGCCTTATAAGCACACTCCGTTTCGATATCGAAATTGAATCGCCTAATGAATCTCTTTCTCTCCCTTGCATACTGCTCCGCCATTAGACGCCTCGTCTCATCTCTATCGGGTACTCCGAACAAACATTTGCAACTGCCGCGTCTTCTTCTGGGCGTATTGGATGCGTTCCTAAGTGCCGCCATTCCCGTGGACATCTCGAATCTCCGTTGTTTCGGTGTGCGTCCGCCAGCCGCCATAGTCCCGCGTCAGGTGAGCCTCGACTGGTTCGCGAGAAACATCTGACTAATAATCTCCCGAGAGAAAACAGCTGGCAGGTAGAGAGAGGTCCGGGCGCGCGGGAGCGGGGGAGTAGCACCTGGCGATGGCGGGCAAAACCGCGCCAATTCTAACCTATAAGTGTCGGACGGCGTGGTCGCGCGCGCGCTCTACTGCTACGAATGGTCGACTGACGCTTCGTTTCCCGCGCATCGCCGCGTGCGCCGATTTCGGCACTCACTTCTACTTCGCGCGCAAATCAACAATGGTACCAAGGACGCTTTTTATACGTCTAGGGATACAGGTGTTGTTAAAAGGGGAAGAAATAATGATATTGCAATACTCAATGGAACCGTAATATGAATAGATGGTAGACACTCTATGACTGTTAGTTGAATGCCGAGTGATGTAGATACGAGTGACTGTTGTTTAGGCGATAACCCATGTTATTATGTAAGCGTGTAGTCAAGTACCTAACTGTGACACGACTTGGTTTCGGAGTTCTTTGTCCTTTCAGTTGCTATTGAAGTGCACATTACATAAGAAATTTCATTTCGATAACAAACAATAAATTTTACGATGTCGCACTGGCTCGTGCAATAAAAATAGATTACTTCGTCTACTCCTGATTTATGAGTATGTATTTAAAAATTCTGTATGGACATACGTAACTATAAATAACTTCTCGTGTCAAAAAACGAAAGAATATTAATTTATGAACCTGATGGTTTTATATAACCTCTTGTACATATAAAACGTAAAGTGGCGGGAAAGTGGTTAGATTTAGTCACATGTTTTCACGATCCACGTTAAAGTTAAAACGAAACGAATTGAAATCATACTTGAATCTAAATATATACGAGTATCTATTAAAATAATCATATAGGTAAGTACTTTTTTTAATTACATAATTATGTACATATTTGCTCCCTAGTTATATATTTATTATTTAACCGATTATACATGTATATAGCTTGAAACCACAGACAAACCTTAATTTATTGTTATAAAAATCCATTAAACTAAAATAAAAACAAAGTAACGCTACAGTAGAAATTCGCAAAGGTACTAGTATAAATCCGTTCTTTTTTTGGTGAACCACTTGTTTCAAGTTTCATTCATACATCCAGTACAAAGATACCTGTTGCCTTATTCTTCTGACCTTTTCCTTCCCAAACAAAAAAAGGAGACGACATTACGTACCACATAAAAGTGCCTGTAAGATAACAAAACCTAATTTAAACATCGTTTAAAAAGTAATAATAACGATGAAATAAAACAATATAATTAAATACTTTCAAGTCAATTTTATTATAGAAAATGGCTGATAACTGCGACAATTTTGGAATACAAGCTCAAAGAGTTTTAATACAAACCAATATTTTTCTTAATAATATAATATACTGTTGTCTATAATTGAAATAACTTTATTACAACGTACTTATTTACTGTTTTATTGCATTACTAGCTGTGCCCGCGACTTCCCATGAGAGTGATTTTCTCGTCAAAACTGACTAACAAGCATGGGTTTTAATTATTTTGGACGAAACGCTAAAACATTTTCTAACTTAAAAGTAGCGGTTCTTACTCCGTATAAAATCAGCTATCTGTTAATAAATACTCGTCAAAATCGGTTTAGCCATATTGCGTTTTATGGGTTATAATTTTTTTGCACGGAACCTTAAAACTTTTCTAAAATAAAAGTAGTCTATGCCAATCCTAACATCAACGACCTGCCAGTGACAGTCCCATAGAGATCGGTTCAGCCGTTTCTAAGATTATCCGGAACAAACAGACAGACAGATAACATTTAAAAAAATTGTTTTATTGTTATATGTACCGCATATACTTTCTCATATACCTACTCATTAAATAGCTATTATTTTGATATTACAATAAGGAGTTTACAATTTTATTTGTATGGGAGTTTATTATATTTTATTAATTACAGTTACTGAATAATTCTGAGCCAGTGTGGAATATGTTTTGGTATGTGTGTGTAAAGGTAGATCGATATAAATCCAACAATGGCGGAAACAGAACGCACAGAAAAACATTTAGATTGATTAGTTAAATATATTTTTATGAGATCTAGTTTGTTGTATTAGACGATTCGTTTTGTAGCAGATTTTGTATGAAATCTGATTATTACTCCATTTTGCATATTTTGCTCTAGGGGAGGCTTATGTTTAGCAGTGGACAGCTATAGGCTGATGATGACGATGATTTGCATATTTTGAACCATGGTATAATTTTTCATGAGGATTAGGTTAATTTGATGATATCTCCTTCTACTGTTAGGCGAAAACTGGCGCTGACAGTGAAACCTAAAACGAGATGACAAGACCACAACAATAAATATACGTATATGTATGTATATTTTCATATTACGGGCAAAAACCCCCAGACAAGATCTATTTCCAGTGGGCTTACACGGGCCGATGATGTGTGATGCAGAATTATTTACTCTTCAATAGGTGATAGATTTGATTGACTTTCGAAAATGGATAATTGTGACTCGCTTATATCAACACTGTTACCAAAACAAATATCACTGTTACCAAAACAAAAATTACCCCAAGGGAAGAAGCCTACCATTCCATTTGCATTCTGCATGTACATCGAAACGTATAATGTATTAAAAGCAAAAGACATCAGCTGAAGGTGCACAGACCTCAAACACTTTAGTGGTGAACATTCAAAAGCTTTTAATGCTGACTAATTAGTCAGGGAACATAAAAACAAAGGAACGTGAACATCCAATTACTTCGAAAGGATGTTGAAACTATGTTCACTCGATGATTACAGCTTCGTCCACAGATATACAAATGACACAGACATGTCAGGAAGGCGGACGTGAGCATTTATACCAAATAAACAATTTTTACTAAAAGTAGAGATAGCCTAGTGGTTTAAACTTCAGCCTAGTCTTAAGGGGTTCTGTGTTCAACTCCTCGCGCTCACCTCTTTTCATCTTAAGAATGTTCGATTTAAGATAAAAAAATCGCTCGTTATATTGATTGATTATATGTGATGTTCGCAATTTGATGTAGTGTAAGACAATTAAAAATTGATATAAATTCCTTTATCATTTATATATCATAATGCTCCTAACTATTAGTGAGGTTCTAGAAATTTGCATATAATTTTGTAATTGATCATTGAAAATTTTATAAGATTTTCATATAACTATCATATGCACACTTTATCAAACATTTATAAGGTACTTTCTGTCAAGTCATATTAAATCATAGTTGCAGCAAGTGATATGTAACTCACACATTAATACATACGACAATGTAATAGGCCAATTCTACACGTTATATTTGCCATGGACACGATATTATGTTTATATATTTATGTCAACATTATCTGTCTACCTTAACTGAACTCATTTAGAACTTTTTCAAAAGTTAAGTCTTATTTATCTTTGGCATTATGTGCTATTTCATATAAAGGTTTACTTGAGCCTTAGTAAAAAAAAGACGTGTAGTATATTGTACAAGTCCATTTTAAAAACGATTTGTAATCTCGTGCTATTTTTGGTTGCCAAATGTCACGGCAGCCATTTTGTAAAATCGTTCAATTTAAACATAGATACCTATTAACAAAATTAAAGTAATATTGTTTAAAAGAACAAGAGTATTTACGATGAAAACACGTTAAAAATATGGGTAATATGTAATAGTGCCCATTTTTAAGTTACGTATTAATTTTGGTGAACGCAAATTCTCCACCGCGACGTGCTATTAGTTTATTAAGAAAAAGACAAGCACTACTAATGATACGTATCTAGGTAGTACGAAGTGATAATTAAAAACTATAAGTATGGTAGTGTATACTTTACATAGGTATCATTTGCAAGCTTATATGTCATATCCTATTCTTACACCATCATATACCCTACTTGCGGATTTTTACAAAATAACTTTAATTTATTATACTTACTCGTACCTATATTAATCATAATGGCGGCCGGCACGTTGACAAATTTTGTGCCAAGAAAAACATGAAATCGACTAATCTGAGGCGGGGTTTTGAAACTAATACTTAGTTACATTTTCGCAACAGTGACGTCAATCCAAACCACACATTCTGAACATCCATACCGCCAGTCAATAACTCAGTATAACATATGATGAAAACCTTAGTCAATTATGAATAATAAATGAAATAATTTATATTATATTCATATCAAATACAATTCATTTATAAAAAAACGAACTAAGCATTTCGTTAATTACATTTAAATCCATAAATTAGAAAACCATGAAATCAAAATATAAAATGACTAAATATAGAAAATATTTAATCAACATCTTACACTTTAATTAACAATAAATTTCTTAATACCCGACATCGCTCTTGCTACTATTCGACAGGTAGGTAATAGGCCTCGTTGATTAAAGTTACGATTGGTCGTAAATGGTCTGGTAATGCACAATGCAACAAAGAACTGAAGAATCCAATGTACGTCTTCTCATTTGTAATCTTATATGTTCACGTAAATACAGTCATCAAGAAAGTATAGTGACTTGAGCTGTATAGTAGGTACACTCATTTTGTTGTTTCACTACCAGCGTGTAAGCTATAAACTATTGAAAAAATTATTGCAACAGCACAAATACCAGTCTTTTCTATAACTGCATTTTGCGTTTATTGACAAACTTGCTAGACAAATGGTCAATGCCGCCTATTAACATTTACAATATCATAGTCGTCAACAACGCTTTGTCAGTCATGGTACGTTTTAGTGAGATACATATTTGTGAATAAAATACTAAACGAGCAGGTAGCAGTAACAAATGGCCGATGCATCTCATGGACCTCGGCTACCGACCTCAAATATGTACGGCTGTGGTAGGACTGTTAGTGTCAGTTTTAAATTGGTGACAAACTGCAGGACTAAGTAGATATTGTTAGTCTAATGAACCCAATTGGCTTGTATTAATATGAGTACCGTTTTAATTGTATGTAGGTCTTATTTGAAGCTACTCACGGACGCATTGCTACTCTCGAAAACTATATTTATCGCATAAAGTATAAACATTTCTAAGCCATATTTGGCTAGCGTGGTAGATATTGGTCTTCTTTCCCTTCTGGCTCGATAAGATGTGTGTTCAGCATTGGGCTTATGAAAGTTTTGTCGATGATTGTAACGATTTAGAGAAGTTTAATTAAAACATTGTCAAACCTGATTATTACTTTTAACAGCAGTTATTATACCATCACGCCATGTCTCTTATGAGAGAGGCGAGAGCGTCAACCTTATGTGATTGAATTAAAATATCGTACTTATCGAATCTCGCCGATGGTGAAACTAGAACTTGGCCATGGTGAGCTTAAAACTGGGGAACACAAGACGTATCTTTTACAACCCATTGTGCGCAATGTACAGAATATGTTGTAAAGCATATTTAGCTGCAATAAGTGATATGTTCGTCGGGGTCGCAGTGGCCAGTTAACGGGGATGTGTTTTTGTAGTGAAGTATAATACAGTGTCTGCTGTTTCGATGTTAGACACTTCTAATGTTCTACTCAGAACGTTCAAATACTTATGATTGTTCAATGATCTACTCAAGATCACCAATCGTTCATAATAACTCCGATTATCATCCCACTGCTGGGCATAGGGTCCTTCTCAGAATGATAAACAATAAATACATAATCTTCCCGCTAACGAAGGGCAGCCTAGCAGACTTCACACGCCTTGGATAGTATGGAGTAATACATATAATATGTATTACCACCATAATAATATATTATGGAGAACTCTCAGACGGATATTTTCATACAATGTGTTCCTACGCCTTCATAGTAAGTTGTAATTTAGACTATAAAACGTACCGTAACGTCTGGGAGTTTCATGTGTGTGTCTGGGTATGAATCCCAGACCAGACGAGTGGTAGGCTAAAGTCTATACCATTAAGCTAAAATTATCATACGGAATAAAAGTAATAATAATATAAGTAAAGTAATAATAACATACCCACCACTGTCATTCCTAAGATTAGGCAACAAACATACACCCAAGACATGTTTTGATTTCTATAACCTATAATAAACCTGTAATTAGGTACATTTTGATTATTCGTAATAAATGAAAATAATGTTTTTCAAATGAGTGAAACCAACTGTTTTGCGCAAACTGGCACAAAACCAAACACGGCACGATATTTCAAACTATGACGTAATTCGCAACTGCCTTCTGAAGTAAATGTACTGTGAAATACAAAATACATTTATTTTGTAACAAATAAATTATGTACCGGCCTTGCGTAAATTCGGAATAGCCCGAATAGCAGTTTCCGATAGTTTTTAATTTATCTAAGCTCCTTCTTTACGAGCTTCCCATCACATCAAGATCAAGGTGGCAATGTGAAAAAAAAACGAAAGATAAGTCAGTCCATAGTTTAATAGTCCATAGTCCATAGTGCATGCAAATACTCACGAAACGCTTAATAAGATATCTTCATCCATTAATTATTTATTTACGAGATAATAATGTAGTACCTACTCGGATCTCTTATTTTAATTTCATATTCAAGTTTTTTCTAATTTAGAATTTCTAGACTCGGAGTCTAGATCTGTGCCCAGTCTATGGCGATAGACTCATCATCTGTTCCATGGGACGTAAACGTAACTGGTGAAATACTGGAGTGTATTACACTCCTCTGCCTACCTCTTCGGGGATTACATGTGTGAAGTTATTTGTTGTAAAATTGTATGTAACTGTTATAATGTTTTTGCTACGTTTATTTAAAATTTAAAGCAACAACTGCGTTCTATCGTATTTGATAGTACATATTCACTTCCCTTAATTGTCGTACCAAATATCCAACAATAGTGAACAAAACAATTGTCTACACGACTGTACTCAGCGCGCAACTGATTCTAACGAATTTTAAAAATGTTTGCTGAGCTAACAACATAGTTCTGATGTATTGTTTACTTAACTAATTTACTGGTCAAGTCATTTTTTATTGTATAGAAATTATAACACAAATTATTCCAACATGAATTGCAATTGAAGAATACGATTAGACCAGAACACGGAATAAAAATTTTCAACATTATTACATACACATATGTACTGTAAACTTGATTATATATGTACCGGATTAACTTACGTAGGTATGTTTTTCGGCTCGACTAGTTTCGGACCTACATATGTATACGAGGACTTCTTCCTAAGCTCCCGCTGATTGCAGCAAAGTCGCGGCGGAGTATGTATTAATATGTATGTATAGTATATTCAGATACTACATAAAAGGCTGGCAGGGTTAGTTCTAAACTTGTGTTTATTATGTTAATTAATGAAGCATTAACTGTGATAGCTTCACTTACGACTTAACAATGATATACAGTATTTGTATTTTAGGCGGTATTTCCCATCAAACCTAACGCGATGCAAGCAAATCGTAACTTTAATAAATATTATCACTTTTATTTCAAATTCAATAGATTAAACGCACTTGCTTGTAACCGTATTCAACATAATAAATTTGTATTCCTAACGCTTATTCATTTAACGTATTATTATTTATGATATATAACAGAAATATAATTAGCGACCCCAATATCATGGTTATTACTCAACCTGACACGCGACAGCTAATTCATAGAGCAATTTTATAACATTAAATAAATCGGAAATTGCCTCCGAATAAACACTAGTCATCGCGTGGCCCGAGTTATAAATTAATATCCATACAGTATTAAATGTCGCCGGATGTCTGTCATGTTATTACTGTTCAATATTGGGCGCCATTGGTACGTAATTTCACGGTACATACCTCAATATTGGTTCATTTTTCAATTATTATTTTTCGTTCAATAATTATGTTTGATTGCACGTGTATGTTCATGATTGGCTGAATCGAAACACTCATTAAAAATTTTAAAAATATTGTTTCTTAATTTGCAAAATTTCTTCTTTTATTATACTGGGTTGTGATACAAATTACTGCTGACTGTTATGTATATTTAAAAATGAAAATACGTATAACACTCGACATAGAGACCTACATAGGACTACATAAATAAAATCATTGAAAAAGCCGTCCTTTTTGAAATCTTCTTTTTCAAGGTTTTTCGAAATAATAACAAAGTTATTTTAAAATTAAGAAATTCAATTACCGATTGTAATACAAATATCCTGTGACGTCTTCATATCTATCTAATCCCAATTTAAGCATAGACGACTCAACATTCAGTTTCTAATGCTGACCACTAAACCAGCGGCTGACATATAATCATCAACTATTCATAATATCAAACTTAACAAATACATTATTTACAATTTACGCTAATCGTACGTGTGCCGCAGTACCTAAAACACGTTAATGAGTCGCAACAATAAGCCGCGAACGCAAGCCGAAATCACTACCCTTTGTTCAGAAATGCCTAACGATTTCCGATATAATTAGCAGGGGGCCACACTGATCTTTTGTTCGAAAATTAATAATCTGTCATTTGAAATAACCGATAAATAATTCGCTGCAACACGTCAGCTGTCACGGCAGTTGGGTTCCGTGAGGATCGGTGATTTGAGCGGAAACCGCAAACCGTGCTGATTTCCCCACACCATGCGTTTCTCGATGTATTTTGCTGTAATATGACATTACTTTGTTGTTATATTAAGTAAATTTATTACGAACACGCATGCCCAGCGGGGGTATTGTAAGCGAAAATACTTCTGGGGAGGTATACCTACATACATACATACGTCTAGCATTGAACTGAAACAGGCTGATGATGATATTTGATAATTATAATCATGAGCAACTTGTAAAAATAACTACCCACATAGAGACATAATAATTCTGTTTATACTTCATATCGAAATTTGGTAACTTATTGAAACAAGTTCTTATGTTACAAAATTAACATTCCTTTAACGTCGACTACACTTGCAAAAGCCAAATGCAGGGAAAAACTCAGAGAAATATGCTCAAGGTCCACTTTACTAATGCGGTGAGTTACGTAATCGTATACATCATCATTAAATAACACACCAGGAACAAAGACATTGATATATTGCCAACCTGTATACTAAAGGCGATCATCTCATTCTTCAACAGTAATAATGTGTCCGTAACTAACTGCGTCTATACCAATCGATAGTGATAATGATAATTTAATTAGTGATAATGAGAATTTAGTTGCGGTCTAAAACTCAATATATCGCCAGTCGTTTAAAAGATACCCAAAAATAAACTATAGTGGTCAATCTCATTTCCTGTGACTGATAAAGCAAAATAATTATAATAGTCTACAAATAAACAGAACTTCATAGGTATTTATATATGTATAGATAGTTTAAAAGCTAATTTACATAATGACGCTTTATTATTTTGTTAACAAACAATTCTAAATTTAGCGTTTACTTCATACACAATTTTTTGTATCTCTCTTAATGTTCCTTCTTTTAATCTTGTAATTTTTTGCACTTGAAAACTTATGTGAGCTACAATTATTAACAACATTATTTGAAGTGCCATAAAATGGCAAAATTGCGTTCCCTCATTTTGAAATGTTCGTAAAAATAGCGGAAATGAAGACAATGCTCCTACGCCGCACCTTCCGGTACAGTTGGGCACACAAGTTGTTTAAAGAACACCTGTCATTTTAAATTTTACACTTTACTACTTTTTAACATAATGGACATTTTGAACATAGAACTCAATAATGGTTGGTTATCCCAGTGAAGTATGTACCCCAGGTTCTCGCTGTCACCCAGGATTGACTATATCCATTGCAACCATTAGGCCTTGTACCTCTTATTTAAAATCGTTACAAAAGAATAAAAAATAAACTAGTGAGGTAGAAAATGATGAAATTAATTATAAACACGTAACACGTATAAACCTCCCCCAATGAAAGCAATGGCGCTCATTGGGGGAGGCCTATGTTCAACAGTGGACTGAGATAGGCTGATGATGGTGACGTAACAACACGCCTGTATTCCCTGAAGAATTAGTCACCAGTTACGTTTTAAATCTCATGGAAAAGGTGGTAAGCCTATTGCAAAGATCCAGATTCCGAGTCACTACTAGAAATGCTAAATTAGAAAAATCGAATAGTATCCGTCCCGGGATTTGAACCTAGGACCTCCCGATCAGTAGTAACGCTTGCAACCACTCGAGCAACGAGGCAGTAATTTGTATATTTAATAAGAAGAATGAATTTCAAAATGAATCTAAAAAATTTTCTGGATATCATTTGAGGTTATTGATTTACAAGTAATTTCCTTTAACACTTCTTCATGTAACTGTACCGCTCTACCTGTGAATTGCGAACCATCTCGGAAGTGGTGGTATACTGTCTCACGCCCTCCTGACTGGCACACTAATACGATTTTTTTGTCGTAATCGACAATATTGTTTAAATTTCTTCTTTCAAGTGTCATTGTTTTATCTATTTCCTGTCTCGCTCGCAGTATACCAATAATAATAAATTCGATGCTTATTTTACTTTAAGCTCAAACAAAATATAACAATAATGTTTTGTAGTTATACTTATTTTATTTTATGCTCAATTAAAATATAACAATAATAGTGCTTGTATTTATAATTATTTTACGCTCTAACAAAATATAGAATTATTGTTTTGTAACTATATGTACCTATTTTATTCATACTTTGCTTTTTAATTTAGGCTCAATCGTTTGCTTTAATTCTTATTGCACTCTGAGTCAGATTTAACAGACATTTAATTGGGCAGTTACCTACATAATAACATACAGAATTTGTAATATGTATAATCGCTTAGTGTCGCACCTATAATACAGACTTTGCCTAATTTGGGATTAGATGATTGTGGATGTCGCGAGGAATTTTTTTAAAGTTTTTGTCAAGATGTAGGCAAACTGTCAGATAGTTCATATAGTTTTTAAGTATATTATTTTGGTAAAAAGACGGTTCTTATGTTAATCGTTAATTATTTACAATTTGTTAGAACGTAAAGGTAGAAAAATGTCACACAAAGTTTTATTCCCCGTATTGGGTGATGACTTTTTAATTTTTTTTCCTTTTGTAATTCAAACGAACTGATTTTTATTTGAAAATATATACCGTAAATCTTATAATTTAACTGTCGAGAGAATCGTAACCATAAAAAGTCAATCTTCAAGCTTGCGCTGCGAAAAAAATAATTACACTCAACAAGACATAAATTTCAGTGGCTGCAATTAATTTACTTTGGGGTCGTAAAATAAGGGAAGACGGGTACATGGTTTATGGAGTTGTGTGAATGTATGCAGAGGGTACAAGTAATTCAATTTGGATAATACTTGTTACGAACTCGTGGTAAATTATCCAACATATTTTATAGAGAGTATTTCTCATATCCATAATAAAAGGTGTTATATATTAACGAACATATTTCTCACTAATGGCTCAGCTCTGTACGAAAATCGACGATGATTTATTTTGTTTCAATTCCAGCATTATTAAGGTTCTTATATCAAAGAATGATCTCTATAATAATCTGTTATCCGTGCTTCTTTTTGACCACAGAGTTGTTGGATGTTGTGTTCGATGTTGACTGTAAACGATGATTTGTTTTTTAATTTGTTCCTTGTATTTGTAGAATATAATATCATACATATAGATTTTAAATTCTCTTCATAAAGACCTATATTTTAATAAAGGTAGTAGAATTAAGACGTTTTTAATTAGTTTTGATGATTTATTACTAATTAAACCTTACGTTTGTTAACTAACTAGTCACTGTCCTGACAAACTATTGAGCTGTAATTTTAAAGATATATTTTCAAGTTCGTTCATATAAATTGTGTATCGCTGATTTGCGATTTCTTTCCCACGGTACATATGCACAACTTTATATTCACCAGTCGTATTTCGCACTACTTGTTTAATATTTTCTCATTTAAATCTTATGGATCAGGAAGTCGTAACCTTTTTATTGGATTCGAAATGTCTAGATTTATATATTGCGATTATTTTTTGTGTAAGAAGTGCAATGCCCGTGGTACCTGCAACAGAACTCTATATTTAAGATGTTCTGTCCTGAGGATGTAACAAATCAAAGCTTACAAGCCTCCAGATGGAACAAAAAGTGTGTTAACAATCTGTCAAGACTGAGTATCCCCTATTTGGTAGGGACATTGATGGGAAACTGTTATTAGTAGTAGTCGGAAGCTTTTCCCCGATTGCTTTAATCAGTTGCAGTGGAAGTTTACATTATTTATGATTATTAATAATACTGCTGATAAATAATGCATTGCATCAAATATTTTTTTTTATAACTGTACTTTATCAAAGGTCTAAAATTATTTGCTTAGATAATTTAATAAAACAGAACAATTACATTTTATCATACCATCTTTTTGATTTCAATAATAATTATAATACGTTTTAATTTTTTATTGTCATTGTTTATTAACGGCCAGTTTTGATTGTTTTTTAAATTCATAATATATTCAGTATCCATTTATATTTTTAGTATAATTTAAGGAGAAGGGCTAGAGGTTGTTGATCTCTGGCGTGGACCAGGCCACCCCATCCCACCCGTCAGACGCCCGGATGCTGTTTTCCGTTTAAACAGGTTGGCTATCCGTATCACTAATTGGACTGGCCTATACTTTTTTATACTTTTTTATTTCCCACAACTACATTGTTCTATTGTTTTAAACAAAAACAATGGTCCTCGGGGCCGGATATAAACCGTAACCCGTCGATAAAATTACTGTTACAATTCTTAGAAAAATTTATATCACAGCCCAATAATATACATAGGTTATAATATTATTGTCACCTATAACATGTACGTATTTTATATTTATACGTGTTAAAATTTCAAATTTTTGTTTCTTAAATTAACTTTTTAAACATTTTTTACTTATTATCAACACCGTCCATAGGCTAATGCAACCGTCAATAAAATAGAAGCTCCACCCGAAGTAACGAAAAATTTACTGCCACTAAAAAGCAAGACAGAAAATATCTGTAATATGCTACATTTAGTTTTTTGTTATTTATAAGAAAACTTGAATTCAGAATTGGTCTGATAGGAAGCCTAGACGCCACCGAAACTGGACTACTTACACCTGAAAAAACCTATTTTCTTTCAAGAGGTTATTCAAATAAATTGGATGATAATTCTATTGATATTAGAACAACAACAGAAGCTCCTAGCAACTGAAATCAGCTGGTACTCTTCTAAGAATTAATCTATACTGCACATCGCTTCCTTCCGTTACAAATCTACAAAAGACCCTTGAGCACGCTTCCAGTTAAAATAATTTATTGCCTATAAACAGACTAAAGTACGTGCTTTGATGATTTTTAAAAGAAACACCATGCTTTTTGGGCAAAATGGGACATACATATATGTATATCGATTTTAAATGTGAAACCTGGGAGTGTATTTCACTTCGTTGCCTACCTCCTCGCGGAATACAGACGTGATTTATGTTAAGTTTTCAAACGTAACCCTTAATATTTAATCTTCATTCTATTCGTGTATGAAGCTCTCAAACGTCGAACTTATTGGAAATATATTCAGATACACAAAATTAAATAACGAAACCTGATTTGTAGCTATCAGAAGTATAGAAATGATATATAAATGTTTTATATCGCACTATGAGAGCCAAAACAAAAAATAAAACAAATCCCTCGCAATCTCAAAATCATGGTGTCCCAAATTTTGAGAGGATTACATACAGATGTAGCTATACACCTTTCAGCTAAAGGTGCATTTCAAACGCATTCAGTGCTTCACGTAATCACTAATAGGCATTTTGTGCAATCCGCTTTATGTGATCCCGCTGCAGACTGTAAATTATCATCTGATGGATGCATATAAATCCATGAAGAAAAGTAGGTACTAAATTTTGTTTTATCACCCTCTAAGGAAGTTATGTTTTTTACCATTCGTCCAATCATATTGTGTTAGATCCAAACATTATAAGATTTTAATATCCGCATTCCGTGAACGTAAATGAATGAGAAAAGACTTGAAACAATATTTTGGTAAAGTTAATCCTCCCAAAATCCTCTCATTTTAAAGTAATTATTCTTTTATCAATAACATATTAAATTGTGATCCTAATACCTTATAAGGAAGTCGCGATAATCTAAATTGCAAAAGTTTGCATAAGAATTTTTTTAATATCTTTATTTCTTACACTTCTGCTATTTTTTCTCTTTACGTAGGTATAATAAGAGAACATTAAGTATATGTACTGCAAAGTAGCTTTAGTGTGTTGACCGTAGATTTGTATAATTGTCATTCAAGCTTCGAAATATCCTGTGTGAGCTTCGCGTCCAAATATGGAAGGCAAAGGTGAAGGCCCTCGGTGCTTATAATAATCTTACCGAGGCGAGTGTTGTGCAATATTGTTAATAAAAACGTAACATCACGCTTATTATCCCCGGAGAGGTAGGCAGAGGAGCGTAGAACACTCCCACGTTTCACCAGTTACGATTCGCTCCATCCATATTGTTAACAAACTAAATATTTTTTTATTATAATCTACTTGAATTCGTATAACATTAGTACCAAGTGGACGTTTATATACCTATATATATGTACGAATAGCTAAAATAAAATACGAGATTTATTTTTATAAAATATGAAGAGTAACAGAAATCATATTTTAATTGAACAATTAACTTACAAGCTATTTGTCTTTTGTGTTTTTGTGTTCGTGTAATTGATGAACAAATTTATTATTATTATTAATTGTTGTTATTATTCACTTCATTCTGAGATAACAGTACTAGGTAGGTACTAGCCTTTACACATTGAATTTTAATGTTCGTATTCCTCATATTGGTTAATATGTTTGATTTCAATGATTCTATTATTAATTATGTTGTTATTTCTACACTGTGACTCCACATTCAAAAGACATTTAACGGAGAAGCACAGTGTGCACCTAAATAATAATAAATTCACGTTTACTATTAGTCGGTCCTGTTTTCAACCTATGCACGCGTCTATCGCTCTGAATAGGGAATTATCCCAATCCTTTCAGAGCTTGAATCCATTGTGGAATTGTCAAAAACAGCTGGTCTTTCCTACTCACAGTATCCAGGTGGCGGTTGTGACTGGCAATTTGATTCTTTGGCGACTTTGATCGATTGGAATATTTTTTTTTAAACTGTCAAGGTCAAAGAGTAGAGTAAACTTTAATATATTTTGTTTATCTTGTATTCCTCGCCTGTATTCCTGGAAGGGGTAAGCAGAGAAGTGTGATACACTGTCAGGATCCACCAGTCAAATTCTGCATCCCACCATGGCATAGGGGGTGATCCTATTGCTTACACCGGGCACAAAACTAGGCTTCGAACTACGATTAAAAATTCCAAGTTAAAAATATTCAATAGTAAGAATTGAACCTAGGAACCTCGATCAACAGTCGCGTTTGCAACTACTAAGTTAGATTTTATAGTAGAAAATTCTAGTAGGAGCTCAGGGTCGGCACCTGTACCCAGTGTAATGCAATAGGTTCACCACCTATCTGGGGCCACCTCCAACATTGTCTCAACATAAGGGTTACTCCTGAACTCGTCTGCCTATTCGTGGAGATTACAAGTGTGATGTTACGTTTTCCCAATATAAAGGTACCTATGTACAAATCTTTAAATTACAGCATGCCTACCATCAAAAACCTTCGTCTTCACTGTTCAGAGATACCAAGCGTAGAAAATACGTAAGTAAAGCCCAGTTCGTCTTGTTTATATTGTGATCTACTCACATGTATCCGCGGCCGGGTACCGTTGATAATAGACGGATAAAATGCGAACACAAGTCCACCTGTTCGTTATCTTCCACCCGTGATGGACTAGAGTGGATGTGTCGCTGAATTTAATATAAAGTTTCACATTTGTTTTACGTTTAATTTAGTATAATATGATAGATTGTGAATAAATTGTGTTTCTAGTCCTTATTAATTAATTGCTGAATATGTACCAAGCTAAAAAAATGTGAACAAATCATTAAAATTTCTACCACTGACTGGTAACATGATACTGTAACTAAACGAAATAGTATTAAATAATGCATTTTATAAAAAAAAAATTGGGGTTTTTGATTTTATTAACTTTTTAATAATGTACTAATCTATTTTTTTAAACTTCGTTGTCCCTACCCATTTTATACATAATTATGACAACCAATATAATATGAGGACAATTGGAATTAAAGGACAAAAAATATTTAAGGAATATCAAACTAATTATTATTTAAAATGATAACAGGTTGAATATAAAATCGGTAATAGTCTTATACACAAATGTACGTAAATAATTAATTAATAGATAATACATTTATACCTATCTATGGCCATAACCCTCTCAATATGAGA
>DWME01001372.1:0-25256 GCA_018244795.1 Parelbella ahira ahira
CGCGACTGCCGATCGGGAGGTTCTGGGTTCATATCCCGGGTCGGGCACTATTGGATATTTTTAATTTAGAATTTCTAGTAGTGACTCGGAGTCTGGATCAGTGCCCGATGTATGGCAATAGGCTCTCCACGTATTCCATGGGACTTAAACATAACTGGTGAAACGTGGGGCCTCTGCCTACCCCTTCGGGCATTACAGAAGTGATGTTATGTTCTCTTTAAGTTATTATTATTCGAAATCCTCTTGCAAGAATCTGTTTTAATACCATGGTTATGGCCTGTTAGTTATTCTTTGTAGTAAATCAGTAGACTGACTATGTTAGTATTTTTTACTATTAGAAGTGTATTTGTACACATTGCATGATATTAGGGATTACCCGTAATAGAATAATCATTTTTAAAGCTTAACAATGCATTGTCAATAATTCAATAGAACTATAAAATTATAACAATTGAAATTGTACTTATTAGTAATTCATAGTTTCTTACACAGTAGTAGTGTGAAAATAATAAAGTAACCAGATTTCCATTGCACTTTCTTTGCATTATAACCATATTTTCGAACAATGCTATTATCGTTTCTTTGTTTATGATACAATTATAGTATTATTTAAATATGATATATGTATGTAAGTTGTAAGTATACATATATATTTATTTATTTAAAATATTCCATATGTTAATTTATCTATTATATTTAGTATCTCATTTTTTATCTTAGCGCCTGCCGCCAATTACAGTTCACCAACGCCAAAGATTGACAGGTAGAAAATGCCAATGCAGTCCGCGTTTTGTTACTAGACTAAATCTATAGGTGTTGCAATAAAGAATAAATAAATAAATAAATAATAAATATATGGTGACGACTGCTGATCCGTCAGTAAATGTTAAAATTCTATAGTTTTTTGTTTGTAAAAAACTATTATCTTTATTTAACACGGTCTAATTATTATTTTATTTACCTGTATAACATTGTATAATTTTACCACTAATATATTTCTAAAAGTCGAGTATACTCGTTGGGCCAACAATGGAAGAAGGGTACGATTATTATGTATATTTATTTTATAATAAATATACAGATGCTTGATGCGACAAGCCGAAGACAGGGTGCGATTGCGTTCATTGGAGGAGGCTTTTGTCCAGCAGTGGACTGAGATAGGCTAATGATGAAAAAATAATGTACAATGCAATTTTTTAAATAGTATACAATGACATTATTCAAATAATATATAACTTTTAACTACAACAATTTCAATTATCAGTAGACCCATTTTAATATTAAATTTTGTTTCTAGTCTGTATTTATTTTTCTTACTATAAAGATTTTAATTTGACAGTACAATTGAGAGTTACTTTACCCAAGGCTTTTGTGACATATCAGTTTTGATTTTTCTCTGTGCATATATTTTTTTCTCAATAATTTTTTAAAATTTAGACAAACTGTAAGACCTGATAGCAGCGTGTAAACCTAAAAGGCTATTCGTACTTTTCCATTAATGTCATGTTAAGATGAGTATTACTTCTGAGTACTTCGGAGTACTTCTATTTCGAAATAACGTACAAATTAATTTATACTTTGACATTACTATAATTTTAACAATAAGCCGGTATGTAGAAGCTGTTCAGATTACAATTTATGATACTATTTTGTGATTTATATATTTTCGACATATGTTATCTTACAAGGTATATTCTCATGCAACAGCTATAACAAATTCAATATTTTAAAATAGTTACAACAAAGGAGATGCTACGTTCCGTTTCAGGATTCAGTTTGAATTTTACCGGTTTATCGGTTTTCGTACTACAATAGCTGCTGTTGCCCGAATATTGATTTTCTGACATGATTCCCAACTACGGTGGCTCAACAGATTTGGACCCATTTCCATATATTAAAATTTATGTGTGAAAACTTACCAATATGTTATTGCCAACGCAGGTATGAAATCCTTTAATCCCTTATTGTATTTCCTCTCCCAGTGGTAAAGTTATTCGTGTCTTAAATTTTTAAAATGTCGTATACTATTATACATTAGATTCTTTACACCTTTTGTTTTAATTAAAAATATTTAAATGCAAATATCTCGCGATATTCTGATTTCAATGCCGAAGCATCTATTGCAGACCGCCATTAAGGAGTGTTTATCAGTTCTTTTTTCTGTATTCTTTTTTAAATCGTGATTCAAATTGAAAGAAAAGTCGCTATTAAAATAATTTCTGTAATTTTTAAAGGCTACCGATATTTTACTACTCTGTGGCGGCTTCGCCCTTGCGACCTCGCGCCGCGCTGCAAATGCTATGCTTGCGATTAATATTGTGTTATTGTTGTTTCTTACAACCGTCAACTGATGCTGGCTTTACAGGATTAAATAACGCCAAAATGGCCATGAAACCACTGATGCCAGATTTAAAATGTATGGATCCAGAAAACTACCGAAAATATTTTCGTTCTTTATGTTGGAGCAGTCTTAGGTAAGTAGAGCATCTAATGTATTAAATTTACGAAGCTGGCCGAAGCTGTGGTACACTTGGATGTCGTCAAGTTTTTAGAATAAATGTTTCTGATTATGCTGTAACTTAACCGTCATGCTGTTATACAATAGACTTGGTCAGTTAAATTCATGTAACACTCATGATATGGTTAATGGGTACTACCTCCAAGTTCACTGCAACAAATTACTACTGCTACTGATTCAGAATAATGGATTTCAATTATGTTACAACGATAATTGGTTGAGCAGTATTTAGAATTTGCACTCAGATTGTGATGTAAATTTAATATCTATTTCAGGAAAACAGATAAGAGACCTCCAAGGAAGCTGGGAAGAAAGGAGAAGCAACAAAGACTCAAGTCAATCAATGTACTAGCAGTATGCTATGCTCCAAAAATTCTCAGCAATCCATCCCACTTTGCAGTTTATGCTACTGTCCGCAAATCTATCTTGACTCGCTGGAGACATATAAATGGATACAGTTATGATTATTCTGATGATAGTGATTATGATGATTTCTCTCCTCAACCATCAACTCATAAAGTGCCAAAGGTTAATAAATTTATCAATGTGTATTAGGTTGCTAAAAAGATATTTTTTCGACTATGAACGATTCATAATCAATTATAGTTTAATTTTCAGATTACAGGCATAGGTTTACGTGCAGTGTTCACCCTCATATCTCAGGCTCGACATACTAACTCTCAATTTTGCGAACATGCACTCAAAGCATTGCTTGATGTCCTCCAAGGGCATCCTCCAGAGGAACTGGCACATGAGCCTCCAGAGGTAATAAATTAGATATACATATGTGCTATTAAGTATAATATCCTCTAATACATGTAAATGATTATGTGTGTCTTTTTGTTCAGCTTTTCAAAATAATTATTGCTAATATTTGTCATCATGTTTTTTCAAATTAAAAAAAAAGAACTCATTGAAATCCAGTACAATAAAGGAACTACACTACAACAAATATTATGCAGTTATAATTCTTCAGTGCCTATTTTAAAAGTACAGTAACATGTCTGAAGACGTAAGTTTAGATCCCTTGAATGAATTTTTAAGTTAGCACATACAATGCATACAATAATACCTCATAAATAACAATATCTTAGGCGACCATTTGATACCCTTCTAGTGATATAGGATATAAATCTGGTACAAGTAACTTAAATCGATAGATAAAAACAACCATCTGATTGCTGTTTCGGTTATGAGGTTCATTAAATCTACAATATTCCTTACTGTAGAAGCAGTATTTTGATATACATACAAGTATGTTGTAGTGATCTATGTAGACAATTGTTATTTATAACCAATATTCAAATGAAAAAGATAATATTGATTGGATCAGAATCAAAACAAAGAGTTCTTGCTTTTATTAGGACATGTTATAAGTCACTAAGAGAAATAGAAATGACAGGGATGTCCAGAGTTACAAAATTATTTTTTAACAATAGTTCACCCTGTGTTATATTAATCGTCTTAATATGTAAAGCAAAAACTTTGTACTCCTTTTTATGAAAAGTGTGTGGACAGAGGAGTATGAAATTTGGCACACTTATAGTTTGTATAGAGAAGGAGTGCAGAATGCAAATATTTTTTTAAATAATGCATTAAAAAAACATTAAATCAATGAATAAAATATTACACATACTACCATGCATTTGACACAATCATTGATAATTCACATTCCCAATGTAAATGTGAGACAAGAGATGGATGGTTGCCAATAAGTAGCACAGAGGAAAGATTTATATAAGCGTAGTCTTTGACATTAGAACCTAAACAACGCTCAAACTTCATTTTTTATGATTTACGATAAAATTTTGTTTGCTACTGGGCCACTAGTAATTATAATTTTATCCAATGTATAACAAAAAGATACTTGTAACCTATAAAAGTGTTTTATTTAAAATTTCCACCAGTATTTGTTTTCAATAGTAGGTATTTCCAATAGTATATTGTCTATGAATTATATTTTAAAGTAAGTTTTCACCTTTAGATAATATCGAGCATTCAAACAATGCTTATTGAAATTGCAAGTGGATGTGGTCAATCTGGAAGAATGGAAACACCCTCTACCTTAACAGAAATAAGTAGTTCTTGTCTAATGGCCTTGTCAGTGGCAAGAGGGGAAGCTGAGCTTATTCTGAGTTCAGTTGCTTCCCTCATTATGACTTCTCCTACCTTGTCAGAACAACATGTAAAGGTACATATTGTAATAATGTGCTGGTCTAATATTATTAATGTAGATGTATTACATAGTGAATTATTAAAATAATCAGAGGATAAAAATCCACTGTTTTTACAAATTCTTCTGTTTAACTTTTAGATACCATACAATTTAACGACACTGCAGCGTTGTGTACAATCTGTCATACTTGGACCACCCTCCCGTAACCAATGGCTACATTATGGTGTTCCACACCAGTCACTAGTCACAAGTTTTCCAGTGGAATTGCCCTCTCAAGTGACAGCAGGATCAAATGAACTTGTTGTACGGTCATTGGTGTCAGATGGCTGCTTTCTTTATGTTTATACATCTAGAGGTTTACTCAAGATTGGTTCAGGATATGGAAGCTCTATTAAACAACATGTATACTTATATAAACCTGATTTCTTTGCTAGTGATCGCCATGGTTGGTTAGGTTATTGCAAGGTAAGTTCCATATTATCAGTAGTACATATTAGCTTATTTTAGTGATTTTTCTATGCATGTTAGCATTTGTTTGCTTTTCAGGACAAACTATATGTGAGAATTGGCAGGAAGAAACCAGAGGTTTATGAAGTAGATAAGGAAACACTTGAACTTAGGACTATGGTTCGATTAGATCCTGGAGTGCACACTGGTGCAGATCAAAAATCAGCAGTATTCACTGATGGAAAGCGACTTGGTTTGGTCCAGCTGACGAATATTGTAAGATATAAATATAAAATTGTTTTAATTTTATACTAATTGTTTCATTGTGCTTATTTGAATATGATATAATTGAACACCCTTCTTTTTTGTTATTAGGATATTTTATCTATAAAAATGTATGATGTGGAAACGCCTAGTGAACTAGCTGAAAATGGCATACATACAGTAACTTCTCGAAAAGAATTAAATGTTCATCTCTTAAGACGTCGCACATTAGCTCTGGGTAAAGCTCCTTTTGAAGATGGATTATCAAGGAGGGCAATGGATTTGGATGCTCCTATTGCCATGCAATTTGACGATACTGATGATGATCCTCTTTTGGGCATTTCTGCTGGCCAAGACTTTGGGCTTTTAACCACTGGATCAGGCAAAGTAAGATTTACAACATAAAGTTAAATTATCATTGATACAGGAATAAATTTCTTATAATTTAAATTTATTTGCAGGTGTATTACACTGGAAAAGGCACTAGTCTTGGATACAAAATGACAGGTTCACATACAGGCCGCTGGACATTGATGAAAGAGACTCTTTTCAATAGACATGATCCAGCTAATCCAAAAAAGTGTAAAGTAATTCAGGTAGGTAATTTTAGAAGTGCCTTGTTGTCTGAGTGGTCGCAAGCGCGACTGCCGATCGGAAGGTCCTGGGTTCACATCTCGGATCGGAATTTAGAATTTAGAATTTCTAGAAGTGACTCGGAGTTTGGATTTGTGCCCAGTGTATGGCAATAGGCTCACCACCTATTCCATGGAACAAATGTAATTTGTAAAACGTGGGGGTGTATTTATATCTACAGTACTTTGTCTACCCCTTCGGGGATTATAGGCCTGATGCTACGTTTTTTTATTGCATTCTGTTAAGAACACTCTAGAGCATACAAAACAAACCCGAACGCTCCCTTATATACTGTTCTTCATAATTCCGCCAGGTGGCAGTGGGTCACGAGGGAGTTCATGCGATACTCGTGCTTGACAATGGGACAGCTTTGTTTACTGGCGTAGCTCGCCGTGGAGAGGACGGCGACAACAATAAACATCGGCGTTCGCCCAAGCCGACCAGACCGCGAAAGATACTTAAGGTCAGCATTAATATGAGATATGACTCGCATTTAGTACTGTTGTGAAATTTTGAAACATTTAAATCATTCCTCACAATACAATATAAAATGGTTAAATTTTAAAACAGGCTGAAGGACACTATATAGTTTACGCAGCATGTAATTATGGTTCTACTGCTCTTTTGACGAGACAAGGTCTCGTTCTAATGTTTGGAAAAGACACTCAGCACTGTGACTCCAACGGTGTAATTACTGGTCTTCGACATGAGAGAGTTATACAAGTAAGAACTTTCAAGTATATTTTTAATCCTTGTGATTGTAAGTTATCGGTGATCATGTAATTATGAATTGTAATGCTAATTAATTGCATGACGCTAGATACAAAGAAATTAATGTTTCAGATTGCTTTGGGCAAAGCACATGCTGTAGCGTTAACAAACCACGGTCAAGTATATACGTTTGGAATTAATAATAAAGGACAATGTGGAAGAGAATTCGGATACACTAAAGAGCGTACGTGGTATTTTTTTTTCTAAGTAAAATTATACAAAATAAAATATATGTAATGTATAACAGAATCTCTAATATAATATTACATTTAAAATCTTTCGTATTTTGTTTTATTATTTATATATTGTAAAATATTATTTCTCTAATATTCTGTCTTTTGTAGGTCCTTATCCGCCCAATAAGCGTCCACGCTTGCATCCCGATGATATGGAGCTGTGCACCGTGCACACTTGGTCACTGGACTTCTGTCGCGTGTGTTCCATTTGTAAAGAATGCACCGGATATTCCAACGCTTGTCGCTGTGATGGTCACAACCGCATACCCGGAGAGTAAGTATTAAATAACAAATATATACATTCAATACCATAAAAACATATTTAACATCGAAGGCAGTCAATAACATTGTAGTCTACAACACAATAGAGACTTAGTTATACATATATATAGATTGTTACAAGTATCGGTCGGTGTTTACAGGCGCTGCGGGTGTGGTGAGGGCGACCCAGGCTGCACGGTGTGCGGGGCGTGTCGGCGCTGTGCGGAGTTGTTCGCACCACCGCCACCGGAACCGAGCGATTCCGATGAGGAAGCCAATATGCGCTCCGACTCTTCGAACGACGTCGGTAAATATAACACAATATTGTTTTACTTTCTGTAACCTCATCGTATCTACTTATCACTTTAGCTCATCTGAGGATATGAAGCCTGGACGATATTGAAAAATTTTTATACTAAAGGGCGCCATAAAATAATGTAATGTAATCGTAGGATGGTGATGGATTCAGGAGAGTGATTTAGGGAAGTGGTCAATTTCAATTTTTTTTTATTTAGTACCTACAGTTATTCTTCCCGTTGTTTGCCAGAAGGCGCGTCTTGTCTGTACGAGGGCAACTCCGCTGGGTCGGACTCTGATAGAGATTCAAGCATCAAATTGAGTTGCCTTCCGCCCGCGCGCATCGCTATACCGGGTGGACATCGCATCGTGGCTGTAGCCTGTGGTCTTCACCACACCGTACTGCTTGTCGAAGGCGGTGAGTATGAAAACTTGATATAATTTGTTGCTATGTAACGAGGGTATTTCTTAAAACCGTACCGCTCAACACTGTTTAATTAACATATTATGTACGTACATATATTGTGTCTACGTTACGTTACGTCTAAATAACATTAGTTACCAAACTGTTTATAAAATATAGGTCATGAAATTTGCTACCATAGTATCAATTCTTTACAAATGGTAAATATAGAAAAAATCTTTACGTAAGTTTACATAGAATTGGTACATTGTTGTTGTTTGAACTAAGCTAAACAAATATTCTTTGTGTCGTGTTAGGTGAGGTATTGACATTCGGATCGAATCAATATGGCGCGCTCGGAGCTGGTGACGTGTCTGTTCACCACCGAATTGTACGCGTGCGTCTTCCGCGCATCATGGCTGTCACCGCCGGCAGCAACCACACCGCGGTACTCACGCGTGAGGGCGAAGTCTTCACTTTCGGCGCCTTCCAGGTATAGTATAGCAGCCAGTTCGTTTCTTCTCTTCTTCGTTGGAGCATTGAAGGGATTTTTATGTCGAATTTAGTTGATGTTTGTCCTAACCTCGTATATGTTTGTTTTATTATTATTACGTTTACGTTATTATTGCGTTTTGTTTTATTATTGTACATTTAATTATTATATTAGTCAATTACTATTTTTTAAATTATAAGTTTTTAATTACAGAAAGGAGCACTCGGGCGACCGCGCATCGACGAACCGCGTACCGAGCGTGGGCCCATATGGTTCGCGACGCCTGGTCGCGTGCCCCGTATCGGTCCGCGCTACTCGAACAAGGCAGTTTGGGTTTCCGCCTCGGGCGATCAGACCTTCGTACAGGTCTCACAAACCCTAATAAAGACCGACACGATCTTTAGCGCCACCATCACAGCAAATAGCAATACTATCAGTAAGTTCATACTTAAATATTCATTGTAACTATTGTAATTCACTATTTTACACAATTTTAATGATCTATAATCAAACTGGCGATTTTTAGTTGTCACAAATAAAGATTTAATATTTTGTAAATATTGATTTGTATTGTCTTTACAGTCGTGCTTCCAAATCGACCGGAGCACTCCTTCAAATGTATCACTATAAACAAGAACGACGGATCCTGTAATGCCTGGACGGGGCCAGAACAGGTCGACTTCGTAAATACACTGGCATGTCTCGATCCGCTCTACGACGTGCTATGGTGCTATCAGCCGGGAATGCGTATAATTAAGTGCTATAATATTTTAGCATTTGATTCTCATAAACTGCAGAAATGCTGCTTCAATGATCCCGACTCGTACGCACCCGAAACGGATTTTGATTATCCGAACTACGGCACCATGAGAAGATTAGAAGACTTTAAAAACTTGGAAAATTTCGAATTCGTGTGCAATAGCGATCAGAAGCACACGGAGAACATGGCGTTGTCTAACATGTCTATAGTGAACCAGGAGCTCGCAATCCCCACAGCACACGGTTGCTCTGTCACCAGATTACACGCTGCATTACATCTATTAGGATGCTTGGATTCACTATCCTATGCACATGATGCAAGGTAAATTAATTATCATTATAGATGATTATTTTAAATAATTCTTAATTATTTTGTTTATCTTTTTAAATGCAAGGTTTTCTGTTTTAATGACCAATGATATATATTAATTGCAGATTGGCGACAGTTGAATGCAAGCGAGAAAATTCTCCGTCGCCTATTCTTCCCGCAATGGAAGATTACCTTTCCGTGAACAGATTTGAGAGCCACGGCGGCGGCTGGGGTTACTCTGGACATTCAGTAGAGGCTATACGATTCATGTGTGATAATGATATATTACTTGGTAAGTTTAAAAATGATAATCATTTATTTTGATCCTGCAGTAGTAGTTAATAATACGTTGTAAATCAATGTATAATTTTGACGTCTACTTTCAGGTGGTTTAGGCCTTTACGGCGGCCGTGGCGATTACGCTGCTAGGATCAAACTTTTCGACATTGGTATCGAAGGCGGTGATCAGGAAGGCGATGGCGACCTGCTGGCGGAAACAGATGAAGTGACTTACGAATGCCAACCCCGTGACAGATTCCCAATATTATTTGAAAATCCAATTCCGATTGCAGTAAGTTCTTTTTAGTTTTATTTGTATTGTTCACTATTAGGTTTTTTTTATAAATAGTGAGTTTTTAATATTACTTTCAAAATTCGTGTTATTCACAGTAATGTTAATTATGTTACCTAAAAAATATTTTATTTTTCAATAATTTAAGAGTTATATTGATTCTATATTTACATAATCGTATTACAGTTTATGTGAATTCTTAGGTTGTATTGTAAAGCATATTTTAATCTAAATGCTAATTTAACAGGCTAGTCGCTGGTACGTAGCTTGGGCGTGCATCAATGGACCATCCTCTGACTGTGGTTCCTCGGGACAAGCGTTAGTGATAAACGATGAAGTGAGCTTTCACTTCAAAACATCGAAACGATCTAATAACGGCACTGATGTCAACGCCGGTCAGATACCTTGTCTATTGTATAATGTTATTAGTTCCGACCAATCAGTACCCATAAGGAACTTTGACTTTGGTGAACCAATCATCATTCTATCCAGAAATATCTCCCGTAAGGTCACAGTCCATTGCTTCAAGTCTCTCATCAGTCTTTTGCAATGGAGCTGGAATCTATTTAAGGAAATTGTCCTTGATACTAATGGCCAGATTCCGATTAATTACCATAAACTGACTACCATGAAGCACCAGAAGAGACTAGTGTATGTCATTAGAGCTTGCATTCGGCTTGTGAAGTCCTACACAAATGAGATATATCCTAAGAATTGTCGAAGGCGCAACTCACATGAATACATGCCATATTTGGAGATCATCGGTGAGGCAAGAAATTTCATCCAGGGCATTTTGGCCGACCCGATGCCCACGTGTGCCATGCTCCCACGCAAGGCGGGAAGAATCAAGAGTCATAGGATATGCTACGTACAATTTGCACTGGAATTGACAAATTCGATCCTGAATGAAGCTCATGACACAATCGTTTCGTGCTTTCACGCCTTTTTTCCGAACCCGGCATTGAAATGGAATTATCTCTGCTCCCTTCTATACCATGTCAGGGTAGGTATAATTTAGCAATATGGAATATCTTAATATGACTCTATGTCATGAGTTTAAAATCTTAAGATCATGACATTGACTCATAAAAGTTAAACAACGATTTAAATATTTCAGGATGGTGTAGTCCCTCCGTCGCAGATCAGAGCTTTAACTTCGACGTGCGCGGCGTTGTGCGACTCACGCAGTCTTTGCGAAGTACTACAATATATAGTACCGGTAACACAGAATTGTCTGCCAAACGATAAGCAGAGGTCTGAGACGCGGGTAAATAATATCAGTTATTTTTGTTTGAAATTTATTTTATAATGGAATCACTTTATAACATGAGTAGTCTAATATTATGATTAATATAAGAAGTACCATAATTTAATATGTTTATTTTACATTCTACGTTAAGGTTGTAAAGGACATCCCCTCTAAGTCCGCCACAGTTCCAAGATCTTCCCATAGCCAAAAACCACCACCGATACCGCCTCGAACAAACAAAGAAAACAATAAGGTATTTATATATTATTATTATTATTATGTAGTGTATCTTTGGATTTTATAATTATTGCGAAAACACTATTTCTTGTTGTGTTCCTAGAAGACTTGTACTGGGTGCAATTGTGTATATAAATATGTATGTAGAGGCCATATTATGTAGATTGTCTGAAATTTACTGTTATCGTAAGGTTTGCCTGTATTCATAGGCAAAATTGTGTAAATATTTATTTTCATAACATTGTTTATCATAATTGTTGCATTATTGCTGTGCTCATCGCGTCAGTAGTTATTGTGGAATGTGTATTTCTATTTTCAGGAGGGTACAGAAGCGAGGTCGAGCCACGAGGAGTGGCATTTGATGGATGTGGTGCCGCGGCTGCTCGACGTTGTGCTGAATCCTATCAAGCAGCAGATGATGACCCGTCAGTGCGGCCAGCCCCATGACCACGGCGAAATTAAGCAGCGAGAGCGTCTCGCCGAGAACTGCTGCAAGTTCACTGCACGTTTAGTAGGTGATCTCACCTACAACGCGTCTAACGTTAGTATTGTGATTATATACCAGCACCAGCATAAATAATGAAGTAGGAGTAAATCATCTGTAGTTCATCTCAAAAGCTTCCAGTGATCAATTACTTTCTTGATCTAAATAGTGTACATATTGATGTATATGGGTATGTTACTTTTTTGACATGAGTATTAGGAGCTGTGGAAGGGGCCACAACTTGCACATCAGAGCAATGCGAGGTGCTTATCAAATATTCACTATGTGTAACAGTGAACCTGAACGTGAGCTACACACGTTACATAATGTCGACAGTAGTGATATGCCAATTTACGTTTATATGATTTACTGTACAATTGGATTCTGTACAATTTTACAATTGAATCATTCTCATTATTTCAAATATCAGATCTAATGAATTACAAATTGATTATAAACATATTATATGCACTGTTAGTATTCGTTTTTGTCTTTGCAATTCTATTGTTCTGTTTTTTTTTTATTATCTCTCTTAAAGCAACTAGAGTTTTTCATTGAAGATACTCCGTATCTGATGCTTGTTAGTGAAATGGGAAACGATATTGTTTAACAGGAGGATATGGGCTCGAACACTGTGCGTTACTTGATCACGCCGTCACGGTTCATGCGTGTGAATCAAGGTCGCGTTTGGAACACCGGCAACGGCACCCCGGACGCCATCTGCTTTTCCGTCGACCGCATAGGTGTCGCGCTCGTCGGCGCCTGCATCTATGGCGGCTCCGGCACCTACGACTACACCATGGAATTATTACATGACGTACGAGTAAGAAGTTTTCGACATGGACTCGTATGGAGTCGTAGATACGCCCAAACGGTTTGGGAAGTGCCACACATGGATACTCAACACGTGAATGTGGTTTGATAAAAATATTTGCATTTATTTAGATGAAGGTGCCCATTGACGAGGCGAACCATTGCTGGGTCAGTGTGGAGACTGTGCACGGAACATTTACCAGCACAGACCTGCAGCACGACATGGTGCAGATCAAGTTCGAACGGCCTATTCCTCTAAAGGTAAGTGTGTTGAAATTTACGTGTATGGTTGCCTAATTTTGTTTTAAAAACAATATTTTGTTATTGCAAGTTTTTTGTAATATTTGGAATAAATCGTAAATAACGGATGAATCACTACAAATTTTTAAAGTTTTACGTCTTTTTCTCCCCTTAACAGGAAGAACTGCGGTATGCACTTCGCTTGTGTAACCAAGGAGCTCGCACGGCCAGTGGTGACTGTGGCCTGCCTTCTGTGAACGGACCTGATGGAACCACCTTCAACTTCACTTCGTGCTCTCTTAGCTTCAATGGCACATCGCTAGCTCGCGGCCAGATACCGTGTCTGATATATCAGGGGTTGGTTTTTAACTTAGTATATCTTTAATACAGAATGTTCTCGCTTTTCCGATTGATTATTAGATTTTTGTTTTTCTGTGTTGAAATTTCTAGTGGTGGCTCGGAGTCTGGATTTGTGCCTAATGCATGGCAATAGGCTCACCATATATTTCCCATAAGGACATAACCCTAACGGGTAAAAAGTGAGAGCGTATTACACTCCTCTCCCTATCTCTTCGGGTATATTGGCGTGATGTTACGTTTTTGTTACGTTTATTATTCAGTAAATCAATCTACGTATCGCTATTTTGTAATTTCACATCACGCCTCCAGCTATTGTTATGCGATATTTTACTTAGTAATTAACTTTTTATTGCAGATCTTCTAAATCACTAACGGGTAGCGAGAGTGGCGACAGACTATACTCGATCTACCGCGGCATAGCCTTGCGTGTGGCCAGCAACATAATGGAGCGCGGAGCGGAGCTGATCTCCACGCTGCGCAACGAGCTCACCACCGAAGACCTGCGTCGCAATGCTGCCGTGCTGCAGCAGTCGCCTGTTATCAATATCCTACTGCCGTACGCCTTGGCCAATCTCGACGAACTCGATGATCCTTTGGTTAGTTGTGAAAATAATGATATACGAATACTGCTGCTGATTGAGTTTGAACCTTGCTAGAGATAATATTCTCAAATCAACATAAAAAAATATAATTAATTATTTCTAGACATAAATAAAAAAATCAATAGTTACTTCTATTGTTTTGAATGCTCTAACAATTATGTGATCGGAATGAAATTGATGGAAAAAATTTAATTCTTGTCGTTTTACCTATATACAGAGCTCAGTGCAGATCCTTGAGATGATTCACCAGCTGTTGCCACACGTCGCCGCTATGAACCTGCTAGTACCCCCAATTGAAGAGTTAATTACCAACACCACTTCCCAATACTACACTTGGGTTGAGAGCGAACATCCCTATAAGCAGGCAGTCGTGTCGAACATGAGGTGAGTCATTGATTTAGCACTTTTTATTTTTGTGCTCCTGATAACTTAATTGTTCTCGGCATACTGATTTTGTTTCAATTGTCTATTATTCTATATAACATTTTCAAATCAACGCAATGAACAATAATTGGAGAACAGTATGGCATAGAATGAAATCCTAAACGTTATTCGAAGTTTGTTCTCACTTTATTGTGTTATAATTAATGTTATTTTCCGAAGTAAATATTATTTCACATTCTGCAATATCATTAAAAAGTTGAAAAAATAGGATATTTTTAATAAAATTCTCGAGGGATCGATTGATTGATGAAGAATGCCCCCAGGGCCCCGGACCTGAAGTTTGCCCTCTCTTATGCTTGCTGTGGTGTACAATAAAGTGTAAATAAATTAAACTTTAAATAAATTAACATTTGACATTTGAGTATAATTGGATAATTTCTTTCGTGACACAGAGTACTGTTTCCACCTCAAGTATCGTGGGTAGTTCTGGAGATGGACCCACGTAGTCTCACGGCACAACAAGAAGACAGTCTCACAATATATGCGGTGGCCGGCGCGCCCAAGCACAAATGTCACTGCACCAACGAGATTCGCATCGCGGACCCGCCCTTCCGAAAGGTATACAAGGTAGAAATCATTCGACATTCATTCATTACCAATTCTTAGTTTCATGCCTAACATATGAATAAAAAAGGTAAACTATTAAAACTCATTCAAATTTATGTGTATTAAGTAGAAATATCCCTGCCTTGTACCCCGCCATCGTTCATCTTCATTCATACTGACATTTTAGCCAACATAAGACACTCGTAAGAATCACTTGATCACATTTACCAGTGTTTTCACACATTTTATTGTAAGTGCGCCTCAATGCGGACAATCACGTCACATTAACAAACATACTTAAGTAACTGTGTACACTTTGTTGGGCACGCTTTTGTCAACCCATTCGAATGTCGTATGCATAATTGCTGCCACGAACTCACAGACCTATGTTAATTCTATCGTTATCGATGTGGTTGTGCATGCAGGTAAAAATATTTTGAAGACAAAACAGGCGGCTTTAGCAATGTTGTACTGGATGTGTAGGATGATGAAAAAGGAGTGGTTTATTTATATGTTTTTTTCATTTTTATATTAGCGTTTGATACAATTGACTTCGGAATCCGGTGAAGTGGAAGAGCTCGAAGACGCCAACTCGGACGCACCGTGCACGCACTACAACTGTACCTACGTCAGTGTCACCCCCCGGCTTTCTAACATGTAAGTATTACATTATTGTCGCACGCTAAGTACTATTACAATATGCAGGTGATTATTAAGTATGATTTAATAGCAGTAAATTAGTTTATCGTTTAAAAAATTGTTTCAAACCTATTCTGAACACTGTCAATGGTAAAAGGGACTTGTATAAGACAGTATTAGCTGGTTTGGACGATAAATCAATGAGCATAAAGCGACATAAATAATAACTAAGAAATTATTAACATTGAAACTGTCTAAAACGATAGTTAATATTGTAGAAGGTTATAATTATGTCGGACAAGTATTAATTATGCATTTGTATCTTTGTTCTAGGCACAACGCCTGGCCGAAGCAGGCTTTGCTGGTGCCCGGCAACGAGGTTATATTTTCTTTGGAGACTGCTTCCGATTATTTAAATGAATACAACAAGCCAATCAAGTAAGTTTATAAAAAAATACATACATTTTTAATAGACTTAATCCATCGTTACGGCTATAATACCTGAAGGCATGGGCAGAGAAGTGCAGTACACTTCCAATTTTCACCAGTTACGTTTACGCCCCACATGAAGTAGGTGGAGAGACTATTGTTATTGATTGTCTTCGGATCCAGACTCTGAGTCATTACTAGAAAAACTAAGTTGCAAAAATCCAATATTATCCGACCCGGGATTTTAATCCAAGGCCTTTTGATCAGCAGTCGTGCTAGCAATCACTCGACCAACGGGACATTCAAAACATTGAGGAAAGTATAAAAGGATGAGTTCTGAAAAATAAAACAATTTCTATTCCGTTGTTAAAGGACAGGTTCACTTGAAAGTTATTAAGATCATTTTGTACTGTATTTTACATAAAAAACGGCGCCTTACATGACAAGATGGAGAGTTATAATTAGTCTTGAATAATAATACTTCAATAATACAAAAACATCTTGTATAGGTCTGTAACTACAGTGGTATTAACGGTAATTATGCATTATGTAGTACTGTAGTTGGATCGTCCTGAAAAAGATTGTTTTATCATATGTATAAACATCACGAAATATTTAACAGTAAAATAATAATAAATATTTTTATTATTATAGACATTATAAATCATTTTCACCCTTCCAAAAGTTGTTGCGTAATTGCTGCATTAATATTGTTCGATGCTACAACTATTAAAATCACTTATATTTGATCGCAGTGAGGAAAGTCGCTTCGGATTCCGCTGTCTCTGCGTGGGCTACGAGGACGCGCCTTTCATATCGCAGAAGCAAGGTCTCACATCGCTCGAGATGGAGCTGGTGTACGCGGGCGGGGCGTGCGCCTCGCGGCTCCTCGCGCCGGATGTGGAGATACCGCCGTTACAATTTTGTAAGCAACATTCAGATCACATTGCAAATTCATACGCATAGGCACGCAAGCACCCCCACTTCAAAGATAGGTACTTATTACACAATCAGCAAATAACTAAAATTTTTCAATGTCTTGGACATTGTTCAATCAACTTAATGTCACACGTCACATGAACACCTACCATAGCTCAACAAAGCTTTATGCTATAGTCATAAACGATAATCCCTTTGCATTGTTTGGAAGCCTGGAAGCGAACACTGGTTTTGAAGTACGACTTTTTTATTGTTATAATTAAAAAAATCAAGTATATTTACTACGTTCAAAATAGTTTTTTTGGCCAATCTCTTATCGCTTTGATAGATTTTCTTAAATAATCTCTATGATTAAGTTGCTGTTGCAGATGTATGTATTTCTGTTGAAAATTTTTAACTACATGCAAATCACCTTAAACACGCGTGTTTTATGTATAATATTTTTAATTCTTTGGCTAATGTCACCGGTCCATTCCGTGTCATGGATAGGTAGTAGTTACCACATATATAAAACACAACAAATGGCATGATATGTTACAATTATGATTCGATTGTGTTCGTCTTACGTGGCCGTCATTTGTTTCTAAAGTGCCAGTGTCCTAGTGAGATCGTGACAGGCATTCGATTCTTAGACGCGCAGGTGTTCAATTCGAGATTCTATTGGGCGACGAATGCAATGAATCACTCGCGATGAACGTAAACAGTTTACAGTTGAAACTTCCGCCGCGCTGTTCCGTATGAGCGTGTGGTGGTTGCTAACATTAAATAGTAAATTTATTCGTATTGAAACACTTTACTGCCTCATGCGCGTAAATCTTAACTTGTTTGCCGATTTAGTAAGCGTAGCTAAGAAATATAGGCATAAATAAAATATCCGCTGGAAGTATTCTCGGATCTGATCGATAACCAATATTTATCCGCCTGGTCGAAATGCCGGATTGAAAAGTAGCAGATGTTTTTAGGTGGCTATTGTAATCTATGCATATGTATATTTGCTTTCATGGATCCGATGCTACGTTGGGGATTTCCCCGCGGAGCAATATAAGTTTATGTCATACAAAATGAAGTTTTCTTTTGAATGTTTAGCGACGATAATGGATTTGCAAATGAGCTCTGCTGGGGCTTGTGCCGGCGAATCAGACATTTGCGAGGAGAACGACGCCCTGCTGCTGGCGCGAGGCCTCGAGCTGTCCTCGCCGCCTACCGTGCACCACGTGCTCGACGGCCTGCCCCTCATGCGGTGAGTGCTACGTATCGTAGCTACCGTGCACCGTCTGCGGATTTGTATCAACTATTTTTTTATTAACTTGTCCTACTAGAAACTACCTTAGATTGAGACCAAAGTTTTCTTTTATTCTCGTGTTCATGAAATTACGTCACAGACTAATGCAGTAATGCAATAACGATTTTTAGATTATAAAGTCGAAAATGTATCAGGTTAGCATATTATCGGATCGGTGATAAAAAAAAACCCTGTTTCTGTCTTTAACCTGTTGCGAACGGAACAGTGACGATGTTAGATAGGTTGAATTACCTGTAAACATTATAACAAACACCATCTTAGTTCTTTGACGTAATTTATGAACATCACACCGATGTAGTTTTAGGTCACAAAAAAATCACAGCATATAACACGTGATGTCTAACAGGACATGACTAGTTAGGCAATTATGAGACAGACACGAACGACGCCGTTTGGATACGTCACGACAAATTTGACTCTCGTTGAACTGATGATACACAGATATGGTACATATGCACGTATGAAAACTACGTAATTAGTTTTCATACGATCTTTATTAATAACATACCAATTTTATGTCATATGGGTAGAGTCTTGGAAATCGACTAGCAATCAGTTCGCTTTGTGTCAATGAATGCTATGATTGTAATCGAATAGCCTCCATTGGTTCATATTTTGAGTTATGTATATTTTTATTTTACAACATCTCACCGCGTTTGAAGGAATTACTATAAGATATTCAAGTTTAATAGCGCTTGTTCATGAGTAGTTAGCAAAATTATATTACATTTGCTATCATACAACGACAACACATATGCGATATACGTAAATAAGTGTATTACACTATACACACCGTCAAATATTTCAGAACGAGCCATGTTGAGACATACTAAATAATTATGTATATTCGCCGGCAGTATCTATTCATTTTGATTTGACATTACATGTAACTTAATGTTATATTGAAGTAGAGATGTAATAAGTTTAATGTTCTTGTGCTGAAAATAATATAAAAACAAAACTACAACATTCATTCGCTGTCATGTTCTCGTAAATCGCGTAAAGTATTTCATTAAGTGGGCGATCAAGTTCTTACATCTTCTATAGACATTTTTACGGGTGCGCTAAAGACCCCACAGAAAATCGTCGGCCAACCAGTGCTAAGAGATGATGAAAGATCACAAAAAAGCCATTAAATTTCCTTTCAGACATACTACAGGCAGACTAATAAGTGAAAACTTACTTATACATTTCTAAAATGATTATGAAATGTAAAAGGAAGCATGTTTAAATTACCTTATAAAATTTGGGAGGACGCTAATAATGTCTGTCTCTCAGGATGTACGTATATAATAATTTTGAGATCCAAGATCGTAATGAATTAAGTCAAATTTAAATAATAAGAAGTATCTTCACGATTGCGTACATTGACACATAATTTAACAGTTTCGATCACAGTTACGTAACGATCCGAGTATTGAGTATCAACAATAAACATTTGTGGTGTCGAAAAAGGAAACTGAAACAGAAGGATTTTTAAGAAGTTCGAAACACTGAGTACAAGCGTACGTGTAATAACAAAAGTCGGTATAGTTTATTAATGTATAAATAAAATATGACTCAATATGGACTGTAGGTATGTAGTTCTATTATTCACATACAATGTTCGATTGTTGTTTCGCTCGTGTATACACAATTCGACTGAACTGTGTACAGGCTCCACGCTTTTACTCTCAGCTGTATAGATTCTGTAGATTAATCGTAGTTTCCAACATCTTCAATCGCTTATTTTATAGTTTCCTCTCATTACTCATGAAGTATGATATAGAACTATAAATAAAATGATCTATTCATAAATAGATCATTTTATTTATCATGACTTAATTGCACGTTCACTGTTTGACCTTTGCATTGCACTCGCTTCTAACCAGTATGTATGTATATAGTTATTAATGGCTCTGCTTATGTTTATACAGTTTCAAAACAAGTTCATTTGTAATAATCAACTGTAACCGGTCTATTGTGTGCGTAAAATATATACTCAGACAATTCGCGTACATAGACAGAAGTGTATATACTTTTGAGAATTGGGTTAATAAAAGTTACAGGAGCTCAATTAATTGTTATAATTAGAACTAAATGAAGTGATATAAAATTTTTTATGAAATTTTCGTATGAAGTTTGTTGATTTTCTAGCTCTTAGTAATGTCCCCGGAGTCATCAATGTGAGATGTATTTATATGAATAGTATGCAATATTGTGTAAGGTAAGTAAAACTTTTATAGATTAGCGAGGGTGAAGATGCAGACACGCCGTGTGAAAAATTAAAGGTATCATTTTTACATATATTTATTAGTCAACGCTACGTAACCGGTAGGTTTTAGATAGATGTTTTACTGGCAGGAAGTCGTTAAATATGCAACACTGATAAGTTTATTAGGATTATAGGATTATTATATCAGGAAGTAAAGTAATGAATGACGTTGAGATAAGGAACGAGTGATAATTATAAACATTTAGTTATTTCTGTAATAATATATTTAATAATGTAGTCTACATACGCCCAACACTTAATAGTAATTAGTCAAGATATACAGCGATTAATTCAAGCCTCGTAAACAAAAGGTCGATACATATAATATTGGTCTCGTGTTCAGTGATGCTAATTGTATTACAATGGAATACCAACAGGTGTTTATCTAGTGGTGTACTAATTGCAAATATTACTCAGTAACTACACAATCTCAGAGTGACATGTGACAATAGTAATGAAAATAAAACCGCATTCGGCCTATAGAAATGTGCACTTGAAATATTGATATCGATTTCATTTCAAATTAAACCATGTTACGACACCTGAAGCTATCCTCGATATTTATTTATCTTGGATTTGAATATTTACGAGTACATATATATACGACTATATCCTCTCCGGTACATTGAGATGTTACTTATGGCCTACCAATGTGGTTACCAAATAGTTATGTTCTACTAATGTGGTTGACGTAGTCAAATTAATATCGATTTTTGCTATTCGTGAATATGATATTTTGATACATAGCTCGGTGGTACATACAATGGAGTGTAATAAGTATCATTAGTGGGGTTTTATACCTATGTATGTATATTTACTTATTTATTTTTCGCACAGCACAAAATACAAGCATATACAATTGCCGAAGCGAACTTAAAAGTAATATGAAAAATTCTAATTAATATCAAATTCGCTAATGCACTTACATTCATTCAACTTTTGTTTCCATTTATTTTTGAACAATCTCAATGTACGAATTTATAGGTCTTGTTTTAAACAGTTGGACAACATTAACAGTCGATGGATGTATTCTTAGTTACACTATTGTGAATAATGTTAAAAGCTTTTGTATAATTAACATTTTTCGTATAAGATCTTTGACAGGTGCATATCGCTCATTTGCGATCAGAGTGTCATATCTCAAAAACACTATCTTTCAGAAAATAGTTCAGAAACATTGAAATCATGGTTATTCCACTATTATAATAGTTATGCGCCATAGAATAGTCCATATTATATCATATAATTTTATAACAGTCAGAATACGGATGAATTCACACTTCTGAACTGTTTCCTGAAAAAGTTTTTCACATATTACACTCTAGTCGCAAATAAGCGAATTGCTTTTTAAGGACTTACAATATTTTTTTTTATGTTTTAGAAATGTGTTGAATTACAACGAATCAAAGGTATAAAACCTTGCGCTTTACGAAAGGTAAAAGTAACATTAATCACATCAAATGAATTATTTTATCGCTAACAAGTAGAGGATACAGTTTGGTCGTGATGATTTTGCATTCGCGTTGCACACCTACTGTAAATTTATTTACTACGTGATTATATGATTACTCATAATTAAATTTCAGTTTGATATTAAACTCATTACGAAGCTTTAAGCGAATGTATTTACCTCTAGCGTTGCATAACGGAATTTAATTTTTTTCTTATAAATGAAGAACCGACAATAAGCTTTCACATGAACTCAATAGCTTAATCGCTATACGCATACGAAACGTTACATTAAAGAAAATAAACTCATAGAATATGATTTGTACTTGACTTTTATTTTAAAAATTATACTGAATAATTTAATGCGAAGATTAAACATAATACATAATTTTGTTTTATCAGCTTGCATAATACTGACAAATTTACAACTAAAGTTGGCACAATTGTGACTGACAATAGAATGAGGTAGACCACTAACCTATTTAAACAATGTCACAAGTGGAATGTTTGATACTTTTGCACTGGCATACGAGCTCTTATGACTTTAGCACTGTTAGTTTGTCACAACTGAGAACGGTGGCCCGGAGATCGTTTTATGTTGACGAACAGTTTTCATCATAAGTCCGTGGTAAGAAGCTCTGCTCTTTCTACCACTATATGAAACTCCGTCTCCCTGTAAGTCTTGCCATCTGGCAGCACTATTTGCACCTTTTTCTTTTTCTCATTTTCCCGCCGCACTATGAAATATATTGCAATCGCGGCACCAATGATGACTATGATAATGCCTACTACTACAAAAATCCAGAAGTTCTGCTTAAATGAACCACATCTGCTGTCGACGAATGTCGGCAGTGACATATAATGCCCTTCCAGAATGTACCAACATGTGATTATCCCGCCTTGTTCACTTAGTACTTGCCGCCATTCTTCGGCGAGCTCACACGTACATGTTACATTGAGATTAAGTCCATCCACGCGTAATGTTACCGAGGTTCGATTATGCATCAGGGAGGACGGCGTGATGTTAGTGACGGTGTTGTTATCAATAAGTAGCTCTTGTCTCCCCATTGCTGATATAATTTCCATCTCAACGGAAAATCCATGGAACGCTCCTTTGCTCACAGACTTGACACTATTATTTCTAAATGTAATGGGTCCTCTAGTTGCAATATGGAATCCGTCCCCATCTAAAGTTTCTATATTATTATTCTCTATTAGAACTCTCTTTGGTGAACTGACAAGAAATGTCAAACTAGACAAATATTTAACGGTGACTCCCTCCATTCGAAACAGATTAGTCACTTCTACATCCGACAAAAACCTGCTCGGCAACGTTTTCATGACGCCGCCGCGCAACAAGAAATTTATAGTCGTAAACTTCTTGAAGGCTTGTATTTCTATGTTATCGAAAACATTGTTTGTGAGCTCTATGTTCTTAACGCCGGTGAGACTGGAGAACGCAAACGGTTTGAGGTTGTTTATCGTACTATCACTTATTATAATATCGTTGACGCGTCCTTGAATCGCGTGTGAAGAAATTTCATTTATCGTACAGTTGTTAATTATTATTCTAATACCTGGATTCATATCACTGTCACGCGGGAAAGGTGACCAAGCCAGTGCCCGCTCGTTGATAACTACATGGCTTACTTTTCTAATTTCTATGGCACGCAAATGAATGAGGTTTTTCACTGAGTCCTGAAGAAAGTAAACCCGTGAGCATCCGTCAATAATAATGCCCGTGGCTGTTGAAGGAATCCGATACGCTCCGTCAGGCCTTAAAGTCACCTCCTGGGAATCAATATATCATAAATTGTGATATGATTTTAAGGACAATTTTAAATGCCTAATAAAAATAATTTTTGGTTGTATTGTTACCGAAACCTTTGCACTGTTTGTGCCGCTGGGAACTGTTACCGTTCAAATGTTCAAATGTGTAGACAAAAAAGGTTAACGCAACATCAGTTAAATTGCATATTTTGTGTTGAAGTCAAATTTCTTAACTAGCCCTTGCAAATCTTGGATATCGTTATAAATACTGTCTAAACAATAGTACACCACTAAGAAAATTAAAATGAACGTGTCATTTCGAAGATAAAGAACACAATACGCTGTTTAGTTCTTTAGTATGTTTGTGTAGGAATAACAAAATACAAGTAAGAAGATAAACATTAATTCTCAGAACTTATAAATCATTCATCCGATCTGCAAGATCATGAGCATATTTGAACTAATTGATAGCTAGTGCTCGTCTGTATACTGTTGCCATTATAACGAAATAAGATATTTGTTACGCGTAGGTATATTGACAGCGATGAAAAATTACAGTAAAACTAGTTATTATAGATATTGAAAGTCACCCTAACTTAAAAAAACATTGGTTTCGACAAAATCACCTCATAATCCCGTGTGCAGCTGCAAATAACTCTGGTGAAGGGGTCGCAGTGGCACGCCTCGTCTTGGCAGATCGTGGGCGTGATGCCCTGCGCCAAGGAGCGCGCGTACAGCGCCACCAATATTTGCCACCACGTTGGCCAACGCATGCTCGGCTGCTTTGTGAATTCACGTCACCATCTCATTTAGTTATATCATCTAGAACAAAATTAAAATTTACTTCACCGGTCCATACTAAAAACGGTAAAATCTGACTCTTGTATAAATGTAGGTATCATTTTACTGTAGATATGTCTGTCATACGAGTTAGGCATTGCAATGTGGTAGTGTTGGATGTAGTAACATACAAAATGTAACAATAATCATGTAATTTCGAATATATTCGTAATGTATTGTTGTACAGATTAATGCAAGCAGTAGGTGTAATTTCAGTATTAACCATTAAGAGAGATCCATATTAAGGAGTTCTTAGGACATGACGGCATAGTAGATGATTTCTGTTATACGGGCAACGAAAATTTAAGTAATTTTATATTGTATCTTTTCTTGCAAATTTCGATTACGAACTCGTTTCGATGGACATGAGAGGTTCACCGGCGCAAAAAGTATTTCTGCTCTCCATAATATCATTATCATTATTATTATCATCACCGTCATTATCATCATCATCATCATCATCATCAGCCTATCTCAGTCCACTGCTGGACATAGGCCTCCTCCAATGAGCGCCATCGC
>DWME01001373.1:0-25255 GCA_018244795.1 Parelbella ahira ahira
CTGGCAGTGGTTGGATGCGAAGAGCTGAAGATCAAGCTCAGTCGCGTGCCATTGGTGAGGCCTATGTCCAGCAGTGGACGAGAGTAGGCTGATGATGATGATGAATTTATAATGGAAGTAGGAATAAAAATGTTGGTACTTGTGTATGTAAGTCTAGGTGTTATAAATTAGTTTAAATGTAGTTTATATTTGTCCAGTTCTAATAAGTAATGATTGTTACTAATGAACTATAAAAACTAATAAACTGATTGACAATACTTTTAGAAAGGAACAAAACAAAACTAATTTTATTTAAATTTTTTAAATATCATAGCCAGTAAGACATATTTGGTATCTTGCTAAGATGGCTGGCTCTAGTATACAGATAGATCTGAAATCGTAGCCATCAGGCTAAAACACAAATTACAATAATTGTTTCACGATAGAAATAGCTATAAATCGGATACGGCCGGAACCGGCAGGATCGATAAAGACAGGTCGGATTGCAAACTCAAAATGTAATATAATTTGCATTATTTGAAAATGCCAATATGTTAATATTATTATTATATGAATTTTGGGCAGGCGTCATATAAAAGACATCAACGCCTCTTAATTTTGGCAAGCATGTCATTTAATTGGACAAAGTAGTGAATTTAGATTTTTTTTTTAAACATTAATAATAATAGCAGGCATTTAGTTACCTGTGGTTAAGAATTTTTTGTTTTGTAATACAGGGAAAATACAAAACTTGTCGGACAAAACTATAAATTTTAATGGCTCCCATTAGCTTTTCCTACAGATTTATATCCTACAAAAAACATAACAGTAAATACTAAACTTTGAAAAACGATGAGAGTTCTTCATAAGTCTAGCCAATGTTACAGCCAAAAAATATTTTAATAACAAAGTGAGTGCCAAGTTCTAAGTATTTTAAGTGATACAATACATACTCATTTGTTTTAAAGTAATTTACGTTTTATATTTAAAGTTGCCAGTTCTCCGTTCTATAATAACTACTATAACAGATGAAAAACTTGCCGAGATGCCAAAACAATTGCTACATCTCAATTTAATCCATGGAGTGAATCCTCTCAATTCAATAATTGAGCATGTACTAAACCCAAGATTTTTTAAATATCATATACATATATACCGTTACGCTAGTACCCTTCGATGGTAGGCACTAAACAGGGACTGATAAACATCTCTATCCTTAGAAACCTGACGAGCTGATTCCGCAGATTCTTACTATTTCTTGTTGTTAAATGTGAAAGAAAATCTTGTAACATAATATCTAGTTTTGTAAATCTACAACCGCCATTGACTGAGTCACTTGCGTGGGCGTCATTCATGACACGACACTTGGTCGCTTGCCAAGATACCTACACAGATAGGATATAAATAAAATTGTTCAACGTATTTATTATCTTTTTATTCCGCTGAATATATTTTATGGTATGGATGGGGATGAGGGATGATATTTGGTTCGTTGTCTCTAATCGTCTGGAGCCTTGAATTATCAATAATTATAAAATCGGGTACAGTCATCGTATTTGTCTTAGGTAGAGTAAACGTTTCGCATATTAACAGGTTTTAATAATTAATGGTCGACAGATAGTAGAAGGTTCCAGATTTTGGAAGATTTTAATTCTTATTAGAAATATTTTAACATTGAGTACTGCAGTCGTTCTAAATATACGTAAATGCTTCCGTGGTCCAGTCCAGGTGTTTCAATGGTTGATACTCTCAAGGAACTGCTTTGTGTTCTTAGAGTGCATTCTGTTAACTATAGACCTACCGTCTAAATATAAGGGAAATTTAGTTTCTCTTAAAGTTATACGTTGTAAGAGACTAAATCTATGATGCTTTGTTTTGTCTAAAGCTATATAAAACTTAATTAACTCATGTACCGGTTTTACACACTTTAGTTTTAGTTATATAATATGCCGTGAAATCGTGATTGTAATCATCTAAGGGGTGAACACAGGAATGCAACTACACTTCCACATTGCACGGGTTACGTCTTACATTCCACTATGGAAAATGTCGTGAGCCTATTACCATACACCGGACAGCTCCAGACTCCGAGCCACTACTGGAAATTTCTACTAAAAAGACTAAGTTAGAAAAATCGAATCCAGGACTTCTGGATTAGCAGTCGCGCTTGCAACCACGCGACCAACGAGGCAGTCAATATAATATATATTCACGAAATATACGGTGACAAAAACATGTGGGACTAACTATAAAATAGAGGGAGTAAAAATAGTAGCCGCGCAATGCCTCGTATGTTTAATCAGATGGAAGTGTACTCTACGTAATATTGGAAAAAGTATTGCACTCACAGCAATTGCCTAATAACTTCCCTGGTACAGTCTTATTTATATCGCTTCGTGTTGCTGCATATAGCCACGAAGCGAAATTAATTGTAAAGGGATTTTAAATACGTGTGAATGTTACCAAGATACGGTATATTGTAATTTAATGGTATTTTAATGTCTTATTGATTTCATATTTTTTTATTTTTGTTTTTTATTTTTCATATTTGGCACTTCTTGCTTTCTGCCTGTCCATAATATACTAATTCATAATAGCAGCAGTATAAGTTCTAGGTCTCATTGCTGGGCACGAGTTTATTCCACAGTAGCATGATGTCTGGAGTACACTCTACTACCCTGCTTCATTGCGGAATGATGGATACATGGATTAGTGGTAAACCATGTATCAGAATCTTTTAAATAACTTTATAACCTCCAAAATAGTCGTAGTTTTCCCTGCCCGAAAACTTACTGAGCGTATAGTGATTTCTGATTGTGTGTCTTATTTATTGAAATATACTATCAGTGGTCCCATTTATCCTTATAATGCGGGATGAAAAGTTTTAACATGTTTCATAGTTTGGCAGTTCATACCCCGGAGTAACTTGGGGTTATATTCCATTGTGCTTGATTTGTTCTCAAGGTGAAATATGCTTGCAAGTCACCTTGACTCGGCAATGGGTTCGTAATACTTTTATGAATGAAATGTGTATGAGTGTGAATAGTTTCATATTAAATGGGGTCAACAGTCTCATGTCAAACTCACGCTAGTAAGTAATTGATTTTGGTAAAAAATTTCGCTTCATTAAAGAGTGATCAGTAATGTTTATCATAAGATATTTGTAATATAATACCAGTTGATTAACCGCCCTATTAAAAGACTACTATTCGAATAGAGTTACCAATGTGTGACTTTTGTTTGCCAGTCAGTTACTTCCTTAAAATAAGTAATTATTGGTAATTATGTTCCAGTATTATTAAATAAAGTCATATGCACGCATTGGGACAATTCGACATGGGAATCCGTGAGTTCTTCACTTCAGAAAGCTATTTTTCACCCAAAACGAAACCACCCGAGCAGACGAACGTCACATTACATTACATAGTAAATAATTTGTGTAAAATTGCACCCTTTACAAAGTTAACTTCGTTAACAGTGCGCTGCGGTCCAAGCAGTTAATGGTAGATTAAACTACAGTTAGAACTTCTAATAACTCAGCTAACTTCTCGGGTTGGTGGTGGAACGTGTAAACGGTTTGCCTTGGAACACTGCTGCACGTATTTCTACGACATAATTGTTGTTAAAACGGTTTTTTTTGGTCTGAAATGCGTAGTTATGTTCACGAGTTATTTAGTTGCGACCATCTCAGTCCCCAGGATTGCAAAGCCCCTAATAACTCACACAGATACTACTAGAATAGACATCAGGTAATACTAATTGGTTTCGTCCTAATATAACACTTGATTAATGTTACTAACACTTCCGAACCAACATTTATGTTACTATTTATTAAAAATTTATTATTCTTATTAACTAACTACTATCTGACACTAACAGTCCGATACGTATAGTCCTATTTGATTTGCCGCAGATATCTACGCCTGACAAGTTTTTGTAACTGCTGGCTAAGACTACGGATATTCAACAAAATATCTAGTGATATATATGTTTCAAATCAAGACGCTCATATTATTCTTTTCACTTTATTTTCATTCAAATATAGCTTTGGAACAAAATGGTAATTAGAGAGTTTACCACGCTTACTATCTCAACTCTTGTCACTCCACTATTAGAACACTGGTCTCCTCTCCCCTCCTCATAAGAGTCACAAGTAAAACTCACATTAAGTCGGTATATTCAACATACGCCCCGTTATCAAGATGGCCATTTTAACGAAGAAAGCTATAAATAAGCGCGTATAATCGCATCAAATGATAACAAAGCCACGATTATTGTAAACTCAAGGGTGTTATTTGAATAAATAATTGGCTAGTTGGATACCGACGTCTTGACGCCATAAAATATCAGTATCGAATTGCAAGTGTAGTTAAAGTGTTGACTACGGGTAAAATTTACGACCCAATAGTTATTCGAATGTGTCTTAGACAATAATTTATGGGATGTTAGATCTTGATAAACATAGGTGATTAAATATTTTATAGGAAGCACAATATCATGGCTGCATTTATTCGAAGGGGTAGGTAGAGGAGTGTGGTAAGTACATCCTTTTTTGAACAGATATTTTATACATTAAATGGTATAAAAAGTGAGTCTACTACAATACACCTCCCTTCTTCCCTCTTCATTCTTGGCCTCCCTCTACACATGTATCCCTCTGCACATGTATATCTGCTTTGAATATCTCCGAACCTTTGAAGTATACCCTTTCTTGTTTTTACCCCATATTCTCTTGATTTAAAAGGTCTACTTAATAGTGGAACTTTAAGTGAAAAGTTGGTAAGGGGTGAATGAAAATTTGTAATAAAATATGAGGAATATAATATCTATGAACTCAAGAAAAATTCTCATTATACAAAGATGTAAGCCTATTTGTTACTACGTCAGTTTGTCAGTATATTGGAACATTACTGGTGTCATGTGAAAACATATATATGTACTGAATGAATGGCGTCAAATACACTGTGTAAAACACAGATTAATAAACATAGGCAGAGAAGTGTGGCGCATTCCCACGTTTCAACAGTTACGTTTATGTTATACTAAGGAGTGGGTGATGTGCCTATTCCATGCCCCAGGCACGGATCCAGAGTCCAAGCTACGGCTATAAATTCTAAGTTAGAGAAATCCAGTAGTACCCGAACAAGGAATCAAATCCAGGACCTCTCGATCAACAGACGCGCTTGCAAACGTTCGACCAGTAAAAAACAATAGTATGTAAATTATTTTGACTGCAGATATGAACACAACATAATAAATTAATATCATTCTTTGTGGTACTAAGTAAGGAACCATCAAGAGCAGACAAAGTAATTAAATTCTGAATGGCGCTTTATATGCAACACAGTTTCAATCGTTCAATAAGGCGACGTCTCTCCAATAAATGATTCATCAATGTTATCAAAACAATCGGTTACCGAAGTTTAGAGAGAGTTGCTTAACAGCTCCGTCGAGTTAAGTAAATTTTCATGTGATGTAAAGGTCCTGATGCACTGAATTTATGGACTGTCAGTTCTTGAATTTGACACCGGAGCATGTTTATGAGAGATTTTTAAAGTGATTCATATATTTATTTATACAGATGATGTAAAGTTCCTTATGCACTGGCTGGTTGTCTAACTATCTGCTATTAGCTTAATATCTAGCAGGAAGAAATGCAATAAAAGAAAACTATTTTATAGAGTTTGACGTTTATAGAAGTTGAAGAATAAAGTATAGCAATTAAAAGTAGCGAGTGATAGTCGTGTGAATAAAAATTCAGTAAATGAAACCATCATAAAAAACCTATCCACCTTAAAATTCTCCTATGTGATTGGTAAAGTAGGTATATGCAGGGTTTTTGCCCATGATCCCCACACTGGACATGCTGTTAGGGATCGCAGAGCACAGCTTCTCATAACGCCTGTGACTTAACGGTGACGATATTATATGTATGTATAAGTATACACACGAGTGCAGTCATAAGACATTTTAATATATTATATATTAGTATTAGTAGAATTAGACAGAATTAAAAATAACCAAATTTATTTATTCATTTGATCGCCAACATAAGAGACAGTGTTCATAATCGTCGACAGGATGTAGATTTCCACTGCTGGATGTAGACCTCCCTTATTCGGCGCCACTCCTTCCGATCCTAGGCCTTCCGAAACCAGGAGCTTGTCGCTGTCATCTTCAGGACATCAGACCATCTGGTAGGAGGGCGACCTACGCTCCTTTTACCGAGACAGTGTTCATTATCTAGAATTTAATTTAACTGCTCCAACAATTATAGGCAATAACATGATGCATAAAGTTAATAAAGATAAAATTAATAATATATCGTTATAGTGGCAAGAACGCTGAGTTTTTCCTTGAACGCACACGAGGGTTAAAACTTTAATTCTAAGATACTTCTAAAAGAATACTGATGTATAATGAAAACAATGAACATAGATGGTTATTATCCATGAAATGAGTTCACGGAATAAGGCTACGTGACAATAAACTGATTCTACACAAGAAGAGGGTAGATTTCTTTCCTTGCAATTAAAACTAACATTAAGTTTGTTTTCCTACAATGGAATGACATTCTTTATTTATTTTTGTTGTTGATTGTTATGTTAATTTATGTCGCCGAAACAGTGAGGCTTACATCTTCTTTTTTAGCATTATTATTAGTGTAGTAGGTGGAAAATAATTCAAATTAATGCCTGTGGTGCAAAGCTAAAGTAGCGTTTGACGTAAGCGGATTGAGGAGTGCATGCCGTAGCTATTCAATTCCAAATTCAAAATTTAGTCATTTAGTCAAAATTGGTTCAATAGAACACTTTTTGCACGTCAAAATGAAACTACTACCGCTTCGAAAGATACCTCGGTATGGAGAAGAAGCGGCGAAAGAAACTCCAAATGAACGTATGGAATTGTAGTGTACATTGTTCCCCAGCTACATGGAATAGCGATCTGCAAATGACTGCGGGCAGAAGCTGACAACAAGGCCCACGACAAGGCGCGATGACACTCATTTAGTAAGGTATTTCCATCAATGGACTGGTACAAAATGATGATGAGCTCGATGTTGTACTATTTATTATTAAAATATTATGTTATTATATCTTTATGGTACCAATTTCATTTTTATAGAAAGGTAAATTTAAGAAAAAATTAATACTGTGTGATTCAATAGAATACATTCCACAGTTGATATATGATCAGCGCCATCTATTGTCATTCCGGCAACACACCCGTACGTGGTCTGCATAACCTCTGACACAGGATTATCTACAACATTTCTCAAGATGTCACATGCATTGTGCGATATAATGGAGCCCTGATCACGTTTCAGGGAACTCAGTCATAATTTTGTGTGTTCTGTTTGTATATGTATTAAATCTGACAACTTTGTCACTAAATCTTGAAGTTATGATTGATTTAAGAGCTTCAGAAAAGCAAATGTTGTGTACGTAAGGTCAGGTGCATTATTATATTATTTTTAATACCTTTTAATACATTTTCTACACAACTGCAATTGCTTGATTTACAAAATAATATTAAATATTTAATGGATAGATCTGTATACCTACTTTTGTAATATTGTTACCTTAGGATACGCAAGGACTAGCAGGTATGGTTATTTATATACGACTGTCATTATTGTTCTTGGTCATTATATTAATTATTTAATAATTATACATTTCTTACATATTATGGAATAAGGACTGAGCAATAATGTAATTACTTAGGATATTAACAATAATAGTGACAAGTTCAAGTGACTACTGGAATTTTATACATTTTAGAAAAAACATATTATTTCAAAATCGAATTGTGGTAAGCTTATAATATACGTTATCTGTAACTTAAATCCCCTAATCATCTTAACGTAAATGTTTTTCATTTTTTCATTATGATACAATTTTTGCAAGAGACCATTTTTTATTACAGACATAAGGTTTGCGGCTATCTGCACTTATTTCCATAAATATAATTTTGGAGGCCATTAACGATATCTATTTACAAAACTGTCACGGTTCGTGTGTGCTAGGCAGTATATCATGATAAATAAAAAATAACGTTCTTTACTCTATGTACACGTGGAATGAAACGATTGAAATGTTAAAAAAAATGCTTTAAAGATATAAATATGAATAGTTAAACACGTAACAGTTATGCACATTATCTTTACGCCCATATTGTTCTATCAAAAACAAAAGATAATTAGCTTAAACAACTCAGCATCTTAGGTTCAGGGTAACGATTACGGCGTAAACAAGTTTCAACAAAAACATGACTGTTTTTCGATTATCTCCTTGATGGCGACAACTTTGTAAATAGTTTAATAAAGTTTTCAATGATTAATGAAAGGCCACTGCCGCTAATTTCAGAATATTATACTTCTAAAACTAAAACATGACAGGATATAACCATTTACGTTGAAAAACCGTAATGTCGATCACATTTTTATATTAAATTGTAGTTGAATTATGTTAGTTCGTTAATAACAATATATCTTCATACATTTGAAGTTTAAACAAATCAGATTTATTTGTTCTTGAATCTAATACCAAACGCATAATTATTGTCCTACGTTTACGATGAGGTAACATAAATCTAATCAGTACAGTGAGAAACAGAAATCTATTTAGGACATAGGCAATCATTGGAAATATCTAAGTTACGAAAATAGCATAGACATTCAGCCGTGGGTGTCCTAAAAGATATTAAAACCAAAAGTTTGTTACAATAAAGATGTACTAAAATTATTTTTAGTATAACGTCTGGCCAGGTCCCTTACGGGAAAGTCAAAAAACATTGAGTGCTATTTTTATTGTTACATAAATAAAATTAGTGCCTAATTATAGATATAAGTAGTTATTTTGACCTTATTATTAAGTGAATTTAATGTATTACGATAATTTAAATAATGCAAATTGTTATTTTCTGTTTACATCGATAGGAACATCGCGTGATAATATACTTACATAATTTGTATATATAATAATAATAATAATAAAAAAACTACAATATTTATAAAAAAAAGTTAATATAAAATGTCCTTGTGAGGCATGGTTCCCAAAGCACTGGCAGCATTACCACGCTGAATTATAACTCTGTGCGAAGTAACTGCCAGCCCTTTGGTCCCCAGAGACAAGAACAAGCTTGGTCGACATTTCTTATATAATCTTTCTCGTGTCAGAAACCATGGTCCCGTAGTCTCCATTGCCAGCGCCGTTATGTAATTCTAGATCAAATAACTATACTTACGACGCTTGAGACATTGGGCGGCCTCGGCGGCGGCTCCAGCATACGTAGCAGTATTGCTGACGTGCGATGGAGCCAACGTACCGACACATGTCACGTCCCATACCACATGACGCCCCAGACTCCACATTCCAAAGTCATCGCATCAGGTCTCTTGCCATCGTTTCTCAAAAGACCAGTGGGTTCTAATGTAGCTGGCATAGAAAGAGTAGCAAGAGCCCGACGTAATAATCTAAGGAGCAGTGACGGTATAACCTGCTAGAGCTCCTAGCACAGGACAATCCATGTATCGACATTATTATCGATTAATAATAATAATTTATTTTAATGTATGGTAATTAGTCTATACGCATTGTTAAATGTAAGAATTTTATTCTAAGCCCTATCTTAGCTCAGGTATCATTGATTTCAAATAACATGTAAATAATAATTCTATTTTAAGCCTTGCAATTCAACAAACACTTAGGCAGTTCTGATGATTAGTTAGAATAATAAGTACTGTAATGTTGCGTATATCGCCATCATTATTATTAGCCTACTCCTGTCCACTGCTGGGCCTATGTCCGGCCTATGCCTGGCCTATGCCTCTCTAATGGCACGCCACTGAGCTCGATCTTCAGCTCTTCACATCCAACCACTGACAGCCACTTTGCGTATCTTGTCACTCCACCTAACTGGAAGGCGTCCTACGCTACGTTGGTCAAGCCGCGGTCTCCACTCCAGAACACGTCTGCTCCAGCGGCTATCGGTTTTGCAACAGATGTGACCAGCTCACTGCCACTTCAGCTTGTTAATCTTTGGGCTATGTCGATAACTTTGGCTCTCTGGTAATAAATAAATAAATATGTATACACCAATTTATTTAAAAAAAAAACGAATATAGCTTACCTTAGAATGGCTGTTTAACGATGTTATACAAGCGTGAAAAATAATTAAATGTCAAAGTAATGAAAACATTGCTCTGTGGCCAAATAGACTCTATGTCAAGCTGACATTTTCAAAGTCATCGTTCCCGGTTAGCCAAACTAGTTAATCAGGATTCCTTTTGGTACTATTAAACTGCGGTCTAAAAACTTTTAAAATGGTAAGTTAACATATAAATTTTATGTATTTTGTTGTAATTGACACTCTAAAGCCATTTCTATTATTAATACTTGTAAGTACGGACTTTTTGCAGCGTCATTTTGATCAACATATTTCTACAAGTGTGTATTATTTAAACAACTGTATTATTAAAATAAGCGCCGTATTTATAATGCGAGTCAGTCTAAATCTTTTATTTCGTTTTTACTACATCTATTACGTTTGAAGTTCTTTGAAAGTAACCTATAAATGTTCGTATTCAATATTTCCAGTTCAGGAATCAGTACGACAGCGATGTCACAGTATGGAGCCCTCAAGGGCGGCTCCATCAAGTAGAATACGCGATGGAGGCAGTAAAGCTGGGATCAGCTACAGTCGGTCTTAAGAATAAGCAGTTTGCTGTCTTGATAGCATTGAAGAGAGCAGTCAGTGAACTTTCTGCTTACCAGAAGAAAATTATACCAATTGATGAACATATTGGAATTTCTATTTCGGGGTTGACAGCAGATGCTCGAATGTTGAGGTGAGAACATTACTGGATTCGCTATTTGTGGTGTAAGATCACAGGACACACACTCATTCTTTTCTCTTCTTTCTAATGTTTGAATTTTAGCACTGCAGATGGGGTTGAGTTAAGATATAATGAAAGAGGGTATGCGAGTTTTAGTGACTGTGGAGAGCTTGAAGGTCAATGCATTATTTAGTTCCAAGTTGCAAGATGTTTTTTGAATATGTCTTGCATTCTACAGTCTAAGACAATTTTTCAGATATTCTAAAGTCCTTTGTTTTGCCTGTTTTAGCCGTTTCATGCGTACAGAGTGCCTGAATCACCGCTATGCCCATGATGCTCCGATGCCAGTTGGGAGACTTATAGCTCTGGTCGGTAACAAGATGCAAATATGTACTCAGAGGTATGACAAAAGGCCTCTCGGTGTCGGCCTCCTTGTTGCTGGATATGACGTAAGTTGTCTTTTGGGAGTGTATATATTACACATAATTTGTACTTGCATATAGGTTAAATGGGGAAAATAATATTATTGATATGTATACAAATAAGTACCAAAAGAACTTTTAAAAGGAAAATAGTGGTGTAAAGAATATACAAGGAGAATATACGAGATATTGTTAAAGAAGAGCATAAAATACAATAGTAATAGTATCACACTCCTGTAGTTCAGCTAAGAGACTGTCACCATAACTAAAATTATTGGGTTTAGGTTGAACTCGCTGTGCCCACAACTTTGCCACTTGGAATTTAATAAAAAAGTTATTGCTTAGTTTGCAACTTTTAGTTATTTACATGGTACTGGACAGTACTTTGACATTGCAACATTACTTTATTTTATAATTCTAAATTGAAAGTAGCCTAAGTTACTCCTTATTACATCAGCTATGTCCCAGTTCCGTCACAATAATTCCAGCCCTTCCAGAGATTAGCCGGAACAAACAGACAGACAGACATCCAATTTTATTTATTTGTTTAGATGAATTCGATAAGAAAAATTGATCTGTGGTCACATTTATAATAATTTTTGAGGTGTAGGTTGGTTTGAAATTAGTAAAAGACATTTCGTTGGTGTATACCCTTTTATGCCCAATTACAATTATATGATATCCATTGTCCAGAAGTTTTTAATTAACTTTTCCTGATTCTAGGATCAAGGACCCCATATCTATCAGACATGCCCGTCTGCCAATTTCTTTGATTGTCGAGCAATGGCCATTGGAGCTCGCTCGCAATCAGCTCGTACATATTTAGAGAAGCATTTAAATTTATTCAATGATTGTGATTTGCAAGATCTGGTGGCTCATGGTCTCCGAGCCTTGAGGGATACTCTACCTAATGAAGTTGACCTCAATACTAAGGTATGTATTTCATAAATTAGGATGTGACCAAAAACTGGTTGTCTGAGTTGCAACTTATTGTCAGAGTGTTTCATCTCACTGTTTAAGATTTTACTCAGAATTTTACGCAACCTGGAATATTTATAGTGGGTTGCCTAATCAATGATTTAAAGATTTGCAATTGACTGAATTAGTTGTGTTCACTTAAAATATATCTATAAGAACTTTAAAAAATCTAATGTTTTATGTACAGGGACGAAAACACAACATACATTGTTTATCTCAAAGAATCACTGAAATTTTTTCTTTCCTGAAACTAATAACTACAATAAATTAAAATATCGTAATATTTTTTTTTAAAGATAAGAATACAAGTGTCTAAGACCAAAAAATAAAAAAAATATAAAAAATCTATCTAGTAGTATTTGCATAATGCACGCACAACGAAAGACATCCTCATTTTATTTAACTGGATTTCTATTTGGCTCTTTGTTCAATGAATCGTTTTGGTCATGAACAAGTCTCTAAAATCTAACATGTAAATATAACTTTCCAGAATGTGTCCATAGCTATTGTGGGACCGAAGACACCATTGCGTGTGAGTGATGAAACGGAATTAGCGCGTTATCTCGCGCTGGTGGAAGGTGAGGAGCGTCGCGGAGGCACAGCGAGTGCGACTGGTGACGCTGGTGCTCCGGGACCTGACGCTCCGGGGGAAGAACCACAAGCGGGGGTAAAATAGAATATATGTACATATATGTAACTTAAAGCAGGCAAAACATTGGTAACATTGCCACTTAACATCAGGTGGGTCATTTCCCTTTTTTGCCTTTTCAATATAAAAAAATATTCTATTTGGGTATTTAAAGTACAGAAAATTAGGGAAGGAGTGATGATAAAACCATTTTATATGACACCCCAGTTTCAAGGCAACCTTACGGTAACCCAAGAAAAGAGCGAATGTGGAATGTCCTATCGTAAAATGAAATCGTGAAGCGATTCATTCACAGCATAATACTAGAGGTTGGCCGTAGATAATAGAAATTTTCTGGCCCCCACGATTTTATTTTAAACTGACCAATTTCCCCGATTGATGAGGAAAGTGGTGTAGTATCTGATAGCTAAACCCCTGTTTTTTACTTTTTAATAGATATTGCGCATTATTATTATGTTTTTTTTTACAATGAATTTATTTACCGTTAAGAAGAAATATTACCTATTTGTTTTTACAAAATATCTCCGGTTTTTCTACTTTTATTTAAGTAAAATTCAATTTGGCATACTTTTTAGAAGGCTTTTAATTATTTTACGTCTTAATAAGACACGTAAATTTAATGTTAAATTATTTTTTTTATATGACATTGACGTCTTAGAGACAACTCTTATTTCAATTCTTAGTGCATTTTTTTAAGCATCTAGGTACCTACCTGTATTTATTAAATTGCGAGTATTTTAGTGTAGACTAAATAATAGCAAATGTGTGATTATGGATGTCTCGTTCTAATGTATGAAGTAAGAAATCTTTTTCTCTCTCTCTCGTCACTCTAATCTAACATTCAACTAAACATAACATACGAGACGGGAAGAGACTATTGTGTTTGTTATTTTCGGCGCACTGTCTAACGACTCCGTGGCGCAACGGTAGCGCGTCTGACTCCAGATCAGAAGGTTGCGTGTTCAAATCACGTCGGGGTCAAATTTTAATTTTTTTTTATTTTAAATTGTTGAAAAAGTAATTTAAAAAAATACTATTAAGTACCAAATTTTTCGAATGTTTTTTCAATCATATTTTTCGAAATAACCATTGTTTTAACGTAATTTTTATGGTATACTAATCATTTTACATTTTTGCTCACAATAGCTACCAAAAATAAGTTTTGAATCTAAATTTTTAGTTTTTTGTCACAATTGGATTTTTATTTGTTATGTAAGAAAACATCTATACATATAAAAATATACAATATAGATAAAATTGCAATTAATTTTCTGTTCTTTGTAAAGAAAAACTTACTATTAATAAATTCTTAAATTGTCATTGTCAATCAACACAAACAATTTGCCGCTGTGCACAGGGCCAGAGTGCTTTTAATCCTTCACATTCTCAACTTACATAATTTTTTTCCAGGTGGCAATGGACACAGAATAAGCTGGAACCGCTTGCATGACAGTGATGGTGGTACATCATCGGATTTGAAGCAGCAGCAGATGAAGTACTCGCCACACCACCTGCTCGCTGCTTACCAGCTGGTTCGGTCCAGCCTACCTTCGCTTTGCTTCTACAAAGACCCGCCTTGGCCAGTACTTAGATTGATTTGTGTCTGAAACCTCAATCTGTATAGCTTTGCAAATATACTAAAGACTTCAGAAAAATTTACACATTAAATATGTAAATGAGGGGACCTCATATTATATGTAACACCCATAAAGTATATAAATGATTGGGTACCTTTATGTATAATATTATTGATTATCTACAACAAAACATTTAATATAACTAATTACTGAGTATGCCAATTATTGTCAAATAATAATAAAAATGTAACGTCACGCTTGTCATATCCAAAGGCATAGGTAGTATAATCCAGCACATCCCCACATAATAATATAAATGTAATTTTATTTAATAAGAATATTAAATTTCTGTGTGATTAGTTACTGACAAGGTATTGCCAACCTTCATTCTTCTGATATCAACTGGCTATTATTAGTTGTATAAACTAATGAACATGGGATAGTTAAAAAAAATGTTGTTAATGTAAAAATTGTTGGTCATTTTGTGTGGAGGATGCATTCTTCTTCCTGACATAATTTGAAAAGTGTTCCTTTTTTCCTCAATTTATATAAGAACTAGTTTTATAATAAACAATAGGTTCTTAGTCTAACATTTTCAGGTTGGTGGTTTAAAAGGCTGTCAGTGTAAGTGCTGGCCAGGGAGAGTAAAAGTAAAAGTTTGCATTTCAACTTTTTTAATGTATTTTTTGTCCATAAATAAAACCTTACATATACAGTAGCTGTGAAATTCAATTTTTCCACCATTTTTATAATATGTACTGCTTTTACGATATAATCCTAACCTTCCCATTTTGTGAGGATACCTGTGTTGTACAGTGGAATGGTAAAAAAACTGGTTATGATGATGATAACTCCTTTGAGCTTCCGTTTTGAGTAGAAATTCCATCTGTCATAACTCATATGTGACCCAGACATCACAACATTCGTTAAAATGTGCACATAAGAATTTAATTTATATTTGAATATAAAGAAATTTTACATATTAAACGAATTGAACATTTATATGTGCAATTTTTATATTTGTTCTATTATCTAATATTCTCACTAAATCTTTGCCGCATTTTAGCTGCAATATTAGTTTCCTGCGTTATTATAAGCCCAATAGCGATGGTATAGTGTTTTAAAAACAAGGTCGATTAGTGTATGAAAAAATACGTTGGGAAATCAATTTTTTCTCTGCATAATATGATGTTCTTTATTTAAATGTAGGTAATGTATTAACGAAGTAGGTCAGTTATTCAAATGGCCGGTGTTACTCTCCCGTCTCAAGACGTTTACATCCTTATTATCAGTCTATCATATAAACGTTCATATCTCTTTCTGTTAATTTATCTGTCAAGACTCAAGACAGGTCAACGGTCACTGTTGTTGACATATTAAGATGAATTAACGTTTTCTAGCCTGTGTTGCCAACACAGTAGAATAATCCTTGTTATAAGGAGTTTGGATTTAAGTACCATTTTGTAAATATACATTGCATGTTTTTATTGACTTTTTTTTCATTTGTACCTTCATACTTAACTAACCTATGTTGTATATTATTTTGAACAATCGGATAATTTGAGTAATTAATCATAAACGAACCCAATTTGCTTGTTTGTCAGAGGCCCAGAATGTAATGGATAACATATTATGACATTATTTATTGTCCAAAACAGTTGAGAAGATTGAAATCTACTATTTCTGTTCATTTTTTACTATTTTTAATATATAATGATCACGGAATCCTAAATTATTCAGTCACGTCAAGAAAAAATCTAATAAATATTTGAGAATGCTTACGTCTTATCGATTCCACGCATATTTGCTGTGCACCACATATTGGAACATTCTTTGGCTTTGGGGCATTTGTTTGATAGAAATTATCACTGTTTTTTTTATATTGCTCATTGCAAATTGGTATCAAAAAATTCCTCTTAACAAATTATAATTGTATAAGTGTAATTGTGTAGCATACAAAGTTAAAGTTCCTTATACCTAGTAATAAATTCATCTAAACCTTTGAAATAATTAAGAATGAACACTTATTATAATAAAAGTTTTTAATAAATAATGTCTAATAAAAACTGTGGTTACATTATAAGCACCAAACGCGTATCGGTATGTATAATTTGATCGTATAGTTTACAATTCTTGATTTTGTTCAATAATCAAGATTAAATAATAAATTCCTAAGAACTTGGAGTCTAAAAAAGCAATTTCAACACTGTTTTCGATCGATAATCATACTGTTGCGAACGCGAGCGCATTGTTCGAGCGACCGGTGCACCATGAAGTTAGTAATTCCGTTTGTATTACTACACGGATTGTTACGAACTGCCGCGTTGAATCTCAAATATTTGGATCCTACGAAGTTACAAACGAAGGCTCCACCGGATGTGCAACAGCAAGTGGCTTACAACATAATATCAAAATACCTTTCACCGGTAACAGTGACGGTCAATCCTTTATTATTCGTAGACCCTCTGTTATCCAAAGATAAAAAGGACATATTCATCTTGTCAACAGACAGTGGTCACTTGTACATCAACGCGACTACCGGCGTGGCGGCCGTATGGGGTTTCAATTATTTCTTGAAGAAATATTGCAAATCACAAATTGCATGGCAAACGAAAAGAGTTGTGATTCCAGATCCCCTACCAGAAGTAAACGAAGTGGTGGTCGCGAACGACAGATTTCGATATTATCAAAATGTTTGCACAGCGTCGTATAGTTTTTTATGGTGGCGTGTACCTAATTGGCTTTCACATGTGGAGTGGATGGCTTTGAATGGCATCAACTTGGTGCTCGCCCCTGTTGCGCAAGAAGCTGCTTGGATGAACGTGTACCGTGAAATCGGGATGACCGATGAGGAAATCGATGATCACTTTACCGGACCAGCATTTTTATCTTGGCATCGTATGGGTAACCTGCACGGTTGGGGTGGACCTTTACCCAACTCATGGCATGAACGTCAAAAGGATATTCAAGACAAAATCATCAGTTACATGTTTCAACTTGGAATGATTCCTGTACTACCGGCATTTAACGGACACGTACCCAAAGCTTTCTCTAGAATCTTCCCAAATGCCACCTTTTACACTGTAGATAGATGGAATAAGTTTAACAATGATTACTGTTGCGGTTTGTTCTTACATCCGAACAATACAGAGTTTAAAATGATCGGAAGGATGTTTCTAAAGGAAATAATATCAAAGACTGGACTCACTCATGTGTATACAGCAGATCCTTTTAATGAAATAAAAATAGAACCCTGGTCAACGGCTCTCGTGAGAGATACAGCCGTAGCTATTTATTCAACGCTTCAGGAAATCGATGAGGATGCTGTTTGGATGCTACAAAACTGGATGTTCGTCCACAATCCACTCTTGTGGCCGGTAGACAGAGTACAAACATTCTTGACATCAGTACCTAATGGACGAATGTTGGTCCTGGATTTACAATCCGAGCAATGGCCTCAATACGATCTTTACCAAATGTATTACGGTCAGCCGTTCATCTGGTGCATGTTACATAACTTCGGTGGTACATTGGGCATGTTCGGTAACATGGAGGTGATCAGCAAAGACGTTTATGAAGTGAGAAACCGTCTCAACACCACAATGGTCGGCATCGGTCTTACTCCGGAAGGAATTAATCAAAACTATGTAGTATATGATCTTATGTTAGAATCGGCGTGGCGCAAGCATCCAGTGCAGAACTTAGAAGAATGGGTGGCTGATTACGCCGAAAGACGCTATGGCTGTAATAGTACGGCAAGCGCCTGGAAATACCTACTGCGAAGCGTCTATAGTTTTAACGGTTTGAACAGAATGAGAGGCAAATATGTCGTAACCCGACGTCCGTCTTTTAAAATTCAGCCATGGGCTTGGTATACAAGTAATGATCTTTTCAAAGCATTAAAAAAAATGATACTAATATCAACATACGATTGTGCAAGTCCTGGCTATTACCATGATGTCGTTGACGTCACTCGCCAAGCATTACAATACAGAACGGAACAAATATATATGTTATTCAAAAATGATCGATATTCAGATATTTGGGTATTTCAATCAACCGTTAATCGTTTTCTGGAGGCTATGGACGATATTGTGTATATACTGAGGACAAATAATGATTTTTCTGGAGCCGATTGGTTCGCGGAAACAAGGTCTCTGAAAGTTAATGATGCTGATACATATCTGTATAATTTGAATGCTCGCAATCAAATAACTTTATGGGGACCGAATGGTGAAATTACGGATTACGCTTGTAAACAATGGTTGGAGGTGGTACAGGGCTATTATAGACCAAGATGGAATAAGTTCTTGTCTTTGGCTTTAGAAGCAAAAGCCGAAGGTGTAGTGTTTGACGAGGAAAATGCACAACGCGTGGTGCGTGCCACCGTGGAAGAACCCTTTCTGTATAAGTCTTTGGACTATAGTTGGCCTTCCGATGATGTTGTTTCGACAGCAATGAAGTTATACGAGAAATGGGCATATGTATCAGATCTTGATGAATTACCGAGAAAAGTTATATTACCGGATCCGGAGAAGAAAACGACACTACCCGACACTGATATTGATGGCGAAGAATTTGAGAGCGAACCCACGGTATTGCTGTGGCATTCAACCACACCTAATCGTTAAGTTATATGTAATTTTACTTAAATATATGATATTTATGTTCCTATGTCATTCAACTTTCACATATTAAACTGCATGTAGAAAAAATAATGTAGTTTTAGTAAATATCTTCTCTATTTCTGAACTTATTAATATTCGAATAAAATGCTGAACGATTCATAATTCCAACATTACCTATTCACTTTTCTCTCTTAGCTCCTGCGACAATTTTTTTACTGTTATGTAATGATGTAATTTTTATACATAAATAGATCATTTTACGTGTACACAGTTGACATATAACACTGGATTTTATTCGATGCATTTGATACTTGTTTGATGAAACAGTATGTATAGTTTAATGAGAAGGTTAGACTAATTAATAACAACGTCATTAAGATGATTGTTTTTGTTACTGTTTATTTATCATTCTTTCCTCACGCAGTGTTAACGAAGCAAATATAATAGCCCTTAAAGTTGCACACTAATTTACTCCTTTCATATTACTTGGTGCTGACGTTACACCAGCCTATTTAGAATTGATATTCACTTCAGTCAACTCTTATTTTAACTCTGGTTTACTTAGGCGCCTAGAGTCGAGCTAAACAAAAGGTAAAATTAAAATTATGCGGCCATATTCACTCTTCATCCTGTGATAATACCCGGATTAGAAAATGAAGGATTTCATTTCATTGTATATTAAAACTCATTTGCATTTTCAAAATAATCTTTGTATATTTCATATTCAGCACATACATAGATACTACATCTTATATAGTATTAACATTTATATGATTAACAAGTAGATATAAACGATGTAGGAGTATACAATATATGATTGGAGTATTTTAATGTAAAAATTTTAGTTAAACACGTATCCCACACAAATTGACATATTTAAAAAAATAATTAACAGTTACTAATTTTTTTCGTAACTGTTATATATACCTACAGTTTAAAAAACACGTGGATAGTTTGGCAATGAATACAAATATCCTTCTGTTTTTAAATAGTCTTGTGAAAAAATATGGATGGTTATCGGATTGACAGTAATTAACTAATTACTGTTGATAGTTTGATAGTTAACGCTAACGTTTTAGTGGAAGTTTTAAAAAAATGTAACAACTTGTTTCTTTTTAAATATCAATATATTTTTATGTTTAACATTACACTGCAGTATTATTCAACATCATATCCACACATCGAAAATTTTGCGTCACATATTTCGTGCGACAAATTATATTTGACTTATATTTTGTTGAAAAAATAATTTAACAGGTAAATTTATAACTACTAAAACATGTTCTGTGATTTTTGTCTAGGCGACGTGCAATGTCGCTGTCGAACATCTTCGCTACACACTACTAAATCTGTAAGACTTACTAGAGCAATATTTAAAAAGACAATATTGATGTGTCTCAACTATTTTAAACTACAACAATTTCAATAGAACATTGGTTTTTTACAAAAGGTTGATAAATCTGGAGACGCGTCACTTGGTACTAAGCTACCAAGCCCGTCAATGTCCTTCCAACGTCGCCCGGTACATTGTAGGTATAGGCTGCAATTTAATATAGATCATCGTTGACTATGCTTTCAGTAGCGAATTCCGCAAGTAGTCACTTTCAATTCTTTCAACCAGTAGGTACCTGATTGTGTTCGGCCAAAGACTAATTAACAATATCAGTGTTGTCAATACCTACCTATCTTGCAGCCTGAGGAACACTTTAATGTCTTTAATGTATTCCCAAATATTTTTCGTCTTAATTTGACTAGGTCTATCTAATTTATACATATTGCGATTGGTGGTTTGTTGTACATTTTTGGTATTAGACACAAATATAAATAATATCAATCCTCCTTGTTCATAAGCACCTAATTGCATTGATTTAGCTCTGAAATTTACTATTGAGTAATTATGAGTAAGGAGATAAGTTTTTAACTTGTTTACACCATGTCTAGACAAAGCTATTTAATAACGTAATTATTCTTATTACTGTTTTTGATAAAATCTTGCGAACAGTTACTCGTCTCTTAAATTTTTTCCAAATCTCTAAATTTGTTGAACTGTATAGGGCGTAATAAAATTGCTTCCTAAGTACATAGAAGTTTAAGAGCTGCATCTAAACACTAATGGCTTGGCCGTCTTTCAGACCATATCCACGATACGTGTATGTATCATTGAATCGCACAATTAATGTAGGTATTTTAAAACAGTTTGACATTATCAATTTCATATACATTAGTTTATAATTCATACTAAGTTTGTATTCTGATCCCTTATGTCGCATCACCAGACAGATTATCATGTATCTGTCCTACACATCACTATGATTACATAAAGATTAAGAAAAAGTTTCTTAGCACCGGTTGGGTATTGTCTTATGTTAACATACAAGATTTACACTTATTTAAACAACACTTAAAATAATTTGGGGACCATTTTGGATAAGATCACACAATCTATTAGTCTTTCCACATTTATCGAATTGATGTCACCTAATAATATTTTCCTTTAAAGGTCCAGACATTTTGTTAATGTATCTGGCAAAACTAAACTCCTTAACGATAAGTAACATAAAACCTATAGTCATAGTGCGAGTCGAACGGCTTCGATAAATGTGGAAATACCCTTACAAGGAGGTTACAAAGCTGAAGAGCTTATGTAATGGTAATTTCAAAGTATATCTTTGGAACAATTCAATCAATCGTCTTAACTCTTTGTCATACAAGGGTATCGAGAGCATAATTATTGCCGCTGTAAGTAAACACTGCTTGATTAACATTGGCTTGCTCTAAAACAGGTATATAGCTTTCTTGCAAAAGTATTGGCTGTCGACTTGAGGCTTCATTTAACTGCCTTTCTAATATTGTATTCTGTAATTCCTCCTCCTCTAGCTCCAACGTCAGTTCATCCAGTACTTTCATTCTCATTTCAATTTCTCTATCCGTTTTCTCCAACTCTATTGTATTGTTTTGCATCTCCTTTGCAGTTTTTGCCAATTCTTCTTCAATCTTGTCAATGAGCATAGACACTTGTGTAACATTTTCACAGCTATTCGCTTTATTTTCATCTGAATACCGTTTCACTTTAGCTGTTAATCTGACAACTAGTTCTTCTTCTCGATGTAATCTTTTATTGATAATAGCAAGTTTCTCTAGCAGTTCTATTTCTTCGCGTATCCTTGTTAATTCATCTGCAGAAGCATCTGAATCGGTGTCATTCTGTGTTTGCATCAGTCTTTCTGAATTAACTTGACAAATATCGGTGAGTTCCTTCGTAAAATAATGTTCCCTCATGAGATGCCTTTCTCTTCTGGATTTATGTTTTGTGTGTCTTCTTGGTGGTGTTCCACTTCCAACACCTACTCCGCTGTCACTGTTACCAGCTTGACTATCATTTACTTCGCTACACCGACCTAAGTCGCGAAGATACGATTCCAACAAATAATTTGTTCCGTGTTTTTCCATACGGTTCTTATGTGTCTGGTCTTCTAACTGGTCGATTAATTTTTCTTGCTCCCTGTAAAATTAATATAATGATTTAAATTATTCACTTTCAAAATATAAAACGTTCTTCTATTTTTAAATTAACGGTTGCAAATTTATCATATATTACTGTTTTCTAATCGCATGGACTACTTAACTCGTTATCAAGTTTTCAAATAAAAAACTTCAAATCAAAACAATTTAATGAAAATATTAAAATATAAAATGATTCCATTAGTATACCTTAATTTGTCAAGTTGTTGATGTATAGTTTTGCTCTGATGTTGAATAACGGACACGAGTCTTGCTGCAGGATCTTCGCTTTTTGCTCGAGGCGGTGGTGTGGCAGCACGCACTCCTCGCCGTCGTCTTCTCCTGGAACCAGTGCGACTGCCGCCATCACTGTCCCGACCAGAATCATCTTCGCCCCCACTAGAAACTCTGCGAAGGGACAGACGAACCTGAAACGAAGAGATAAAATGTTACTTTTAGACCGCACTATAAAATGTTATAAAAAATATAACAAGTTATTTTGTTTATTGGTGTACAAATAAAGAGTATAAATAAATTAATAAACGTGATACCTTTATAATGGTTATTTAGTTGAATATTGTAATTAACAATAATACTTTGAATTTGAATTTCACCAGCTTCCTATATATTGCAAACCTTTACTGGTATCATTATTACCAAAAAAGTATTAGAATGATTACTATACAATATAGGTATTAGGATATTAGGTATAGGGACCTAAAATAGGATGCAACTAACCTCATGTCTAGCATCACCCCATGCTGCTAGCACATGTAGGACAGGTACATCAGGAGGGAGCGGTCTTTCCACGCCACGCCATCTTTCTGCAAGAACCCATTCGCCAACTTCGCTTGCTGTACCTCCAGCTGCAAAAATTAAAAGTTTGATGTTCAGCAAAATTCCCTTCACCACAGCAAGTGCTGTTGTTTATCGGAACGAAACAGAAAAAACGTAGCCACAAAGTTTAATAGAAAATGTTGTTTCGTTGATTAAATACAACAAACAGATTCAAAACGAAATTGCACTAAGGATCCAATACTAATAGACTCTTATTACTGGATGACAAAACATTAACAATTCATGTACACATTAAGGTAACGATTATTGTAGCAATGTAATTTAATGTAGTACGTGTAAATGTGCGAGTGTGTATACATGAGTACATATAGCTATGCAAGTGTACGAGTATTTGTTGTTCAAGCTGCTGTTTAGTTACTGTTATTGTAAGATTATTTGTCGTTATATTGGCTGCTCTGTTTACCTTCAGGAGCATCTTGCAAAGCGCGTACTATGTCGGCGCAAGTGGTGTGTGCCCTCACGCCCCTAACCCAGAGTTTCTGTCCACGTGCAATCACACCCACCTCTTCGTCGCTGTAGTCCGAAGATGATGCCTCCATTGTTCAACTGGAACAATTTATGAATTTATACGTTCGTTATGTTTGTTACGTTTCTTACGTTACGTTAGTTATACGTTCTATGGTATAAAGAAATAGTCTATTACCAGGCAGCGGTTTACATTAATCCGGGCTACATGCTATTACTGAGAATTACAATTTAGAAAAACCCGATAATACTTTGACTGATAATAGTGTAGGTATGGAAAATTAGCACGCCACCAACACGAAATGCAACTAACTTTAACGCTATTATCAAGATTGTAAGTGGGATCGCATGTGGCTACAGCTAAAACTAAAATTGCATAAGTTCGTTTTGGTACCTGGCACGGGGTGGTATCTCAGGAAACCACCTTCCCGACTCACTGTGCACAATGCATTTACATACGAGTAATTTAGTTTCACGTGTTCTATATTCGAAATTGGATAAAACGTTTTCGGTCTATTGTCGATATTTACAATTTCGCGGAGAATGCATTTGGCAATATACATTCCTGATTCTGATTCCAATTTAGTGTTGGAGTAAAGAAACTTAGGGAGCTTTGTGACTTCAATGACGAATTAGTCCAAATATAGTATTTACTTTTGTACTTTAATCTCGTTTCCTGTGGAACTATGAGTACAGATAACCGTTAAACATATAATGGAATGACATAACATAACGTCTGTATTTGTCTGAAAGATTCGACAGAACAATGTAGTACTTCCACGTTTCAACTGTTATGTCACACGTCCTATGGAATAGAGGATGATGCTATTGCCATACATCAGGCACAAATCCATACTCCGAGCTACTAAAGAGAATTTCAGGTTAGAAAATCTAATAACTCTTGCAACGACTAGAGTAACGAGGCAATTAATGTAAATAACTGTAGTATAGAAGTATAATTTAAGAAATTTCCAGAAAAATATGTCGGTATAAATCAAAAACAAAAATGCTTTCACAACAAAATTATACAATTTCGCTTCTCGGAAAATATCGACTGCGGGGTAATTTGAGTGGCGCATTCGTGACTCGCCACCATTAGGAACTTCCGCCCCCTCAACATTATTCCACCCTGCTTTTACCCTCGCCCTCAGCCTGGCATTTACCCAAACCGCGCCTTCAACCCCACAGCACGAGCATTCGTCATTTATGTAACTTGTTTTTTCCATTATTTTGTACGTAATTTCCATTCTAGGCGTGCTTTGGATATTAGAACACATTATTTTTCATACCAAGGCGTACCTATACATAATATATTCACTCACATGCACTGAAACGAATTTAGCACTAATATTAGGGCAGTT
>DWME01001374.1:0-25242 GCA_018244795.1 Parelbella ahira ahira
AAATGAAACTACCACCGCTTCGGAAGATACCTCGCTATGGAGAAGAAGCGGCGAAAGAAACTCCATAGGTGTGCTTATACATCTTTTCAAATAAGTACATACATGGTTAAAATTCTTATTAGTGGCCCAGATCAGACTTTGTGCCCGATGCCGTGGCAAGCGAACACAAGTAAGTAAAGGATGGGATACATATACGTTCAAACTATTCTACAAATTTGTTATTAGTAAATAGTGATACCATTAGTGGCACAAAATTTATTAATGTATTATTGATACACACTGTGCTCGTATGTGCTGTATTCAACGATTACGCAACACCGATAAGTCGCAAGTAAAAGGTAATATTTCATCTTGTAAATTTACAAGCCTTGTTATATACATGTTGTTTTTTTATTGTGCGTGTGTTTCATTGTGCTTTATTGTGTGTGTGTGTGTTGTTATTTTATTTATTAAAGTATTTTTCTTTGTGTGAGATTAATTGGAAGGTACATACGTATACATACGATGGATGATCTTAGTATAAGAATCATCGGCCTCGTTAATACTTACTTTTTAATTTGAGTCCATTCGTAAGTTCATTTCTAAGTACACTTGTCATTAGTTAATGAGTAAAATAATTATATACTCGTTATTTAATGGCATGCCACACTATCTAATCTCAGACTAGACAAAACCAGGCTATGGTGACCAGATAGCTAATAAACAGCATGTTTGTATTTGGTTATTCATCGATTTAATTAAAAAGAATTTCCCGAACTATTGTTCACTTTTACCTTACACTTTCCTTACCTTTTCCACTTTCACCTTTACATCTAGTTGTGTTTTGGCATCACCTGTACTATATATGCGCATTAAAACTATACGTAAACCGGTTTTCGTGTACATATTTAACTCCTATAAAATTGTCAAGGTCTTTAGTTAATTTAAATACAACTACATTCTTAACCTATCCATCCAGATCTAATGTCTTTGTGAAATCTTTGTATGGAACTATGATTGTAGAGACACGTTTTCGAATTCGAACTTTAAATTATTCACGAGAATGGCTTTCCTAAATATAAGGCGTTTAAGATTAGGTCACCCATATAAGTACGTTCTATGAAACATTCTTCACATGTTTGTTTATAGAGGAATAGATCATAAATAACCATTTTTGTAACTTTATTTGTTTTTGTAATATATGTACGAGAAAGTCTTATACTTAAATATATTTTACATCTATTATTTTCTTTTCTCTTCTTAAAGATGTAAGTTATTAAGATTAGGTCCCTCATACAAGCTTGTTCTGTTATTTTCTTCACATACTTAAATACAAACTATAAATATATACTTGGTGAGGCCTATGTCCAGCAGTGGACGAGAGTAGGCTGATGATGATGATGAAATATATACTTAGATATAAATAGGTTAATGAACGTTACTTTTTGCAATCTATTTACGAGGAAAGCTCTCCTAAGACGTGAAACCATTTAGATTAGGTCATCTAAACAAGCCTGTTCAAAGACATTTTCTTGTTCATGTTTACATGTTCATGTACTTCGCTCGTTTGTGTTCGCGTGCACTCCACCTGCTTGTCGATAGTGTCAACATTACATTTTCACATTTCCTGTTTCCGTATTGCGCTTCCTAGAGGCAATAATGGCTTAAAACATAGCGCAATGAGATATACATATAGAGTTTGCGTAAACTCACCATATCTATGTGGAATTAGGTAAGAATATTATGCAGTACTTTTTTGCGATCTATTTGAATTCTATGTGAGTGCATTACCAATGTGTCGTAAGCATGTTTTTTGCTAGAGAATTTGGGAAAAATTCATTGATAGTCGGCGTTTATTAATAATAGTATCGGCTACAACTCATAAATTATGAACTCGATCCAGCCAATTTTATGTTATGTTGGTCGGATAGACCATAAACTAGGTGTATTTATTTATAAAAATATGAAACACGTTATATTGTGGCCATCGCACCAATATTTGTTCAATATTGAACCTGCAGGTCCACAGTTCAGCAATTAGGATCACTTATCACTGGAGTAACAATTCTTTTATATGCGATTGAATAGAAATTCTTTGGGTGCACGTAAATCCAATCAAATGAATATGTCTTAAACCCTATATTGCATAGTCAATTACACAGCCGGTTGACCACCTTGCTAAAGAGGTTACTATTTTCGAGGTCTTTACCATGTCGGAAGAAGGCTTCAACATAACAAGACACTGCGCTAAGTACTCCAAACTGTTATAACAGAAGCTCTAAATATAAATTACGCAACAGGACAGACAAATGCCATAAAAGAGCGCTATTAAATAAACTGAATTAATCTTTAGTTGAGGTCTGCCGAGGTCTCGTATCATCAATCAATCAATTATGACAGTATTTGACAGTGAATAGTTATCCACTCAAGTTATGTAGTAATGTGTCGGGTAATTTGCCCGTCCGTGGTAAGAACGACGTACAATTTCTTTACTAAACGTATGAAAAGAGAAATGGAGAAATTTCACCAGTCCTTTTATAGGTTTTATAGGGCTTCTTGCATGAAGACTTAAAAATACTGAAAGAGAGCTAAGTAGGTTTTATTTATAACTTTGCGAGAACACTATGTTTTACTTAAATGGTACAAATTGGTTTCAAATGGATTTAATTTTATTTAATTGATTTGAAATTGATTTTTCTTGCAAAAGTACATTTGGTTCAAATGAAAAGAAAATTGATTCAAGGTGGGTTGCTTAAGTGCTATTAGGTTTAATTGATTTGTTACATTTCATTAAAGCCAAATCATCATAATCAGCCCATCTTAGTCCCGCTGGACTTAGGCCTCCCATCGGATATCGTCATCCCGTCGAATATTGAAAAACAAATAGCGGCTCGGTCAATAATGTTCAAGAAATACGACTGTATCTTGCATTAAATTCAAGATTCCTTGCACTTACATAACCAATCGTTGTCAATCGCATGTACAGAAAAAAGCTTTTTTTCAAAAATAATAAAATGTCCGATATGGTCAAAGCAAACATAAAGTTGAAACAAAATAAATTTATACCTTTTGGGACTTCCGATCGTGTGGTGAATTGCCAATGTAGGCTCTTAAGGCTCGCTTACACAGTATCTCATGACTAATATTAACAATACTAAAAAAACGTTTGAGTCAGCGTATACATTTTATGAAAATTCAAGTATTAATACGGTTGAAATAAATTGTAACTTTTTGACTTTTGCAACATTTATTGCAATTCATCGAATCCATTTTATACAATTGTTCGAATAATAAGACAATAATTCCGATGCTTGCGTCTCGTCCAGCGCTGTTGCATGTGGTCACTGCGCATTACTTTTACATTACATAACTAACGGCCGACATTCTGAACTTGCTCCGTGCACTGCTGTTAAGGAAATTGCATTGTTTCAACATCATTTCGTATAAGACTACTAGGCTTGTAGACGTGTATGTACATGTACACATGCTTCTACTGTGGGTGCGAACTTTGTATATTATACTTTTGTTTGCCACTAAGTACAAACGCTTGTACGCCAATTATGTCCCAGAATGAGCACCGTGTTAAGGTTACCTGTCAAGCTGGTTAACGTTATTTTTAACCGTTTTATCGATATTTGTACTTTCTTGACGCTATATATAAAAATGATAACTTTTAAAATTTTCTTGTAAGTAAGATCTACATATATAATACGAGTGTGTAACAATTTAAAACACTTAAATATCAAATGTACGCTCCATATTACACTATTTTTAATTATCTTCTTTACTAAAAATGCATGTCATTCTCTCAAGATTTATGCAACAGAAACTACTAAGCAACACATTATTGCCAAATAAGCATTATTTTATTGTTCAATCATGATTGTTATCTGCTGAGCCGAGCCGTTTCCTCTATGGCTATTGTATCGATCATTATCTGATTGTTCAAATGGACATACCTCTAGATTTTATCTGTCAATAAATAGATATATTTCATTAATCATGACTAGCCTTCTGGTCCATTGATCAGTGAATCGGGCTGCCGAGTTGGGGATTGTGGTTTCAATTTTCACCCAGGAAAAATATTTGATTTCTTTATTGGAAGTGGTTTCTTTCAAAGAATTGTTAATAAACTTGTCATGCTTAAGAGACACAGGCTGCGGTGTAAAGTATTTATTGAACATGGACATATACACACGACTTCCTGATGTGTTCAAAGATTTTGAAACGATTGGCTTAGTAAGCAATAGCTAACAGTCGCTTTTTGATTAGCGCCAGTGGAATGTCCTTACCCTCACTCAAATATTTTGAAATTTAATGATAGTGAACCTCGCTGAAGACAAATTGTACCAATTGCGAATCAAATCATATATCCTCAAATTTGCATAAATAGGGTAAGGGAGTAAATTCCAGACATCCCTTTAAAATCGAGAGAGACAGCCAGCCTAAGACTGTTAAACGGGATAAATGTTTTTGGATTGGATTTGAAGAATTTGATGAATGTTGGAGAAATTCTTATGAAAAAGAAATGTGGAATAACAAAAAAAGGAGAAAAAATACGCAAAGTTGAATATAAACTTGAAGCATTTAGTAATATCGTGATTAGAATTAATACAATCGGTAGTCGTATAGCAGTGTTATGTTTCCTATAATTTAGGTAACTCTGTCAAAAGTTGGAAGATTGATAATACGGCAGATTTTTTCCGCTAACAGAAATGGTGAAATACCTTGGTCTGAATTAGCTGTGTGTTGTTTTAAGATGACGCATAGAAAGTTACTGCCTACGTAACGGAACAGGGTCCGTTGCGTAAGGGATCCAGTTAGCATTGTTCGAGACGAAGTGCGAATTGTACAGTGAGTTGTACGGAAACAAAACAGCTATTGATCTGTGTGTCGATACTGACATTGAGGAGATGATGACTTGTAAGTTTCATCAAAACGTGGGAGCAGAGTAAAACGGCTTGTCATAACTATTTAGTGTGATCTTTTAGACATTTTTTTAGAACACCCAAATCGAAGTCACGCTGGTATTAACTAACTCCATTGTCACTATTTGGGACAACCAAATTTTGAAAATTAGATAAAGTCACCCCCTGTATTTCCACGAAGGGGTAGGTAGAGGAGTGTAGCGCACTCCCAAGATTTATCAGTTATATTAAACGGGCCATCATTCAACAGGGGGAGCCTATTGCCATATGATACCGGACACAGATCCAGCCTTCGAGTCACTACAAGAAGTTTCTACTAGAAAATCTGAGAAAAGTCCAATACGTCTAGTGCCCGACTGGGAATTCGAAACTAGGACCTCTCGATTAGCACTCAAGATTATGACCACTCGTCTAATAAGAAAGTTTTTTTCCTTATGGAATAAAAACTGCAGTTCATACGTAATAACTAAAATAAGATCTTGGAGCTGGTAGAAGTCAGAATGCGGATAGTCTTCCTTAAAATATCTATTAATTGTTACCCATTTAATTTAACAGGTCTACGCGATTCCTAATACTATAGCACAGAGCAATATATTAATTTTAAATAAAGAGCCACAATACCGATAGTGTGGTAAATTGCAACTCAAATTAAGTGTCTCGAGAGAAAGGACACTAATTAGCGGATCGCTATACAAAGATGATTGAGTTACATCAGCGGGTAATAAACTATTAACAGCCACTTTGTCGGCGATTACAACATTAGTTGTTGGGGACTAGCTAAGTGGATTACACACCATCCGTCCGGCTGTCTATTCATAAGTGACGCAAAACGCACGTTGTTTTGCAAGCCACACGGAGATATACGAACTGCTCGTAACTCAGACGCGTGTGTGATAAATGTATGATATCACTTCAATACAGGAACACAGTTATAAAGGGGCAAGTTCACTGTTTATCTGATTTTGATTGCAGCTTCCTAAAGCTGTGATATTACTTCCGCGATTCGTCTGTTCATTTTTGATACATTTAACTGAGGGTGATAAAAGCAGGTTTCCTGAATCCATCTAATCAAATCAAAAGGAAAAAAGATCAAAAGGAAAATAATAAGCCCAACTAACTTATTTCCTCTTTCCCTAATTCTCTAAGTGAAGACGAATTTTAGTTTTGTTTAATCCTTGTCTTTGTATATTGATTTCATGATTTAAAGGATTTAAAACTAGGAGTTTTGTATTACAAAATGTCTTTTCTTTTGTGCAATAATGTTTAGTGATCTTAAGACGTGCTATGAATCTCTCTGATTTTGAATATTTCAGACAAAATAATTGTATTGTGGGTAAAATAGAATAAAGAATAGGAGGTATGTTTAAGAAGATTATAGCCTTAATCCTTCTCAACCCAGTAAGAGACCCATGTAAATCAGGGCGCCGATAAAAGAGTTGTTGATTATGATGGGTAAAGTCGAGTAGAAGTTGTGGTAACTGCCTGATATATTCTTAATATATTACGTGTTGTATATTTTATAGACTTTACTACCTTATACAGATATTATTCAGACTGTATGCTCGTTAAATACTCTCCGAAGGTCGTTTGTCAATAGACCCGTCTAAAAATGTTCGTACGATTGCAAAGGGTGATATTAAGACTATTATATTTAATTATATGCATCAGTAGACCTATTAGAGCAGTTTTATATAGTGTTTAGTTTAATATTAAACTAGTTAATATTAAAGAACAATCCACAAGTAGCTCGAATACCTACTCATAGCTGGTTTATTCTTCTCTAGTATAGATAGTAAACTATCAAAATTTCGAAAAGAGATGTACTCACATTTGTATCAATAACTACAGTGGTATAGCCAATATTCATAGGCCATGGTAACCAGTCCAATAGGTATGTAGGTCGCGAGGCAGTCAATAAACCTTAACATAAAATGTTAATCTGACCCAAATGTAAGCAAAACATGGCCAGTTAAAGGGACCTTGCATAACATAATGCGCACTGAACTGTTCGAACCCGGAACTCTGAAGCAATCAAGCTATCAATGGAACAGAATTATCGATACATAAGGCACGCGGCTCGTGCTTTCTCATGTATCCAAAGAGCGATAATACATTATAGAGACCACCCATTGTTTAATGTTAACGTTACATAACTTTTTTATTTAACCCTTCGAGTTCATACCAAGAGAAAATAAGGATACGTAGGCTGATAAACATTTACGCAAAATTAGATATGCATTAGTGACCGAGAGTCTCATTGGTAACTAGTTTTATTGCGACAAACGTTTTGTATTCTTTTAATGTGAGATTTGGTTCGTGTTGGATAAAGTCAAGTCTTAGTATTTTAATGATAACCATGATGAAGCAGTCACCGTGGCAAAATTCTGGGCTAAAACCATTTAGGGACTTAAAATGTGTTTGTCATCGACACGCTAAGAAGAAGGATAACCATTCTAAGCATAAAAGAATCTAGCGTATATGTATATTTTGTTCTTAATAAGTTATTGAATTGAGATCTCAAATACCGACTTAGCAGTCAGATTTACCAATCATTAGACTAAAAGGGCCAGCCAACACGTATGTGCACATATATTACGCTTAAGGATATGATGGCCACATTCAATAAATTACTACGATGTAATAAAATGTAAGATAACATTATTAAGCGAATTAATAAAGAGAATATCCTATCAAAATATGTATTCGGATTATTAGAAAATTCGGTATTATTAAAGCTATTATCTGATCTGTGCCTAGTGCCTACTACAAAATTCTAAATTAGAAAAATCCAACAGTACCCGACCCGGGATTTAAACCCAGGACCTTCGGTTCGGCAGTCGCGTTTGCTACTACTCGGCAACGAGGCAGTCTACGAAGCGAATAGTTATTCCGATACATTATATAACAATAATGAAATACATCAACATAAGTATAAACTAATAATCGTTAGGGCATCAACAATAATGCTTTAAGGCATTAGGATAAGGATAGAATAGTTACGTAAGTGACCACCCAAGCAGGTACTGCGTGGTGGCTGGTTACATAAAGGTACCATTATAAAGTTGCACTGCTTATTCAGAATTTCGTTATTATCGTCGTAAATAGTTCCTTCTGTAGAGCCGCTATTGCATACAGCTTAAAAGAGCTAACATACGAACATTTGTGTTCGGTTAGAATGAAATTAAGTAGAAATGTCTAGTTACTAAGAAATATAATTTTTCCTCATAGGCACACTATAAGGCATTCCCGTATGTCAATCCATTTGCATACTGATCGCGGCGTAACTATTTCAAGAAAATAAACATAATTTCTATAAAGGAAATGTATTTTAGGTCATATTGTTAAGCAAGAAATTATATCTGATATGTGTTTGTCTTTTATATTGATTCAAAGTTAATTCGTAAAAATTATAAATGAAATTTTTGGAATAAATATACAAGCAAACGTAAAAGAACAGAAAATGATGAAGGTACGTAAAGTTTTAAAAAAATTTAAAACTGTTAGAAACGAAAGCTAATAATCACCATTATCATCGTCATTAACGCGTTTAATCCATTTTATTCCATTATTAGTAGAGGGCTTTATTTCATAATGGGAATAGTAAGGCCATAGTCTACCACACTGCCTAACTTTGTATTCTAAGTTGTATTCCAAGTTGTGTAGTTTTCTTTACGATGTTTTGCTGCACCGTTAACTTTAAAAACGCATCCTTTTTTATATACAAAATTCGTGCTAGGATTTAACGCTTAAATTTAAAAAAAATATCCTTAATAATCAATGATAATATCACTTGGCTTTAATAAAGGTATGTATGACATACTATCACGTACAATATCATGCTTTACGTGACGAAGATACTACTTCACTGCAAAGTGGTTGGCAGTTCAGTGTGATGTTTCATAATAAGACAATAAAATCCTGTTATCACACATTTAACAATCATCGCATGGAGGAGCATGATGGCCATTAGGATAGCCCGTCACACGTTCGTGCGACGCATAATCTGCCTCTGTCTTTAGGAAGGATGTGTAGCGTGATTCATGCCAAGAATAATGTTACTATGATCTATCAAACCAAATTAAACTTTATACTGATTTAAAAGCAATTTAGAGGTCATTGGTAGTAGGTTGCAAGTAACTTATAGATAATATTTAGAAGAAACTTGGTGTGGAAGGATAGCAATGTTTTGCACTTCACGCTTTCTATTCTCATAAAGGACGTTGTGACGGAAAAAAATACTTGGTCTGAAAAACCACACCAAGTGAGCAGTGGCCAGGCGTGAGTAGAGCACGAATGGACGTTAATGTGTATTGACCCTAACTGGACACGTTACGGGCAGTCTCATGGTCGGCATTATGCAAGCACACGCAATAAGGAAACCGCGGACGCAATCGCCATCCACTACATTTGCTCAGGTGAGCCAGTTAGTATTTTATGCGGTGTATGCTCTGTAACGTGACGCATTAGAACCTTACCGCGGTGCGGCCCTTGTACACCTTCACGACGCTCCACGTTTAATTATATTTTCTGGACCAAGTTTATGGGCAAGATCAGAACTGTTGACGACGATGCTTAGAAATCTGCAGTACTGATCCGCTACCCAAGGCTGACGGTACCTGAAGATGTGTGATCGTAGATTTGATGTCCACGGTTTGAAAGTACTGCTCTGACTTCCTCAATTAATTAATTTCATCATTAATCAGTCTTATTTATATACGTATTAAGAAATATTCAGTCTAGATTCAAACGTAACGAAACGAAGTTATTTATGGCGTTGATGATGTAAAAATACATATACTAATACATCATGCTGTTTCTACATGTATATGTCTAGCGATCGCTCTACCCGGCTGCGTGTCCAAGAATACAAATTAATACATAGAAGATATCTCAATATAACTAATTCACCATCACGAGACATAAACTAAGCGAATGCGTCATACATTGCACAACTGCCGGTCACTTCTCCGGCGAACGGGACGTTGGTGGACACTCGCGTGCGAAAGGCTTTATGACTTCTAAATCACGATTGCACTAATAACTTATTAACAGCGGTCTGGTCGATGGACAGTCGCGTAAAAAAGGTTTAATGTACATTTGTATCAGTTGATGGATATTCGCGAACAAAACGGTTTTACGAAAATGACTATTTTAAATATAGGTATGTACAATTATATGCCGAAACGTATGAATAGAATGATAATATAAAATCAATACGAAAAACATGAAATCGAATGAATGTGACTTTTCGTAATTTATTTATTTTTATTTATACTAACACAAATGTTTCTAAATGCTAGGCATACAAGAGGCGACCTTATCGCTATCAGAGTGATCTCTTCCAGGCAACCGTCAGGTAGAAGAGATGTTAATTTTTAGTAGGGTAGGAGTGTACTATAATTGAAAAGAACACTAATCAATAATCTTAATATGATAACAAATAAAATGTAGGACCGTATATTGTATATGATATATATGAAAAATTTACCTCGTGACATATGAACTCCTAAAACCATTTTGACCATATTCATATGGAGATAGCTTAAAGAGTAAGAGACAACTATCTTTTTTCAAAACTTTCTTACAATATACTTTACTTGTTTATACTGCATACTTATTTCTGAAATGAGTGTAAGGTAAACTTAATATTCATTAGACATTGCTTCATAATCATTAAATTTCTAACTTGATTTATGAAATCAGTACAATCAAATGATAAAGTGATCAAATTACGCGCAGTAAAACAGGCGGGAAGGTCATAAATTTAGGTAGGTATATACAATGGTATATAATGTGGCACACCTCGCTCACCGTCTGTACCAGTTAGTGATGTGTCACGCCGGTACAGAATACCAAAACATTGGATAAAACTTCACTTTCATAATCCACAGGCCGGTGAAAGTGGATGATTGTCACCACGCTGTCTAATGAGCTGACCGGCATTCTTACTGCTAATAACTTTAAAGCTACCGATATTCCGTCATATCGTTAATTAGATACTAAGCGCTTGTGATATAAGAGGTATTGTTAAGAACCCAACGTGGATATAATTTAGCTTTAAAATTGTCCATTGTTGTATAAGTTAACAGCTATTTGTAAATTATTATTATTAATTAGTTATAATTTTTTTTATTTTTGTTTATTGTATTGCTTACTACGAAGAAAATGGAATTTGAGACACAAGTTAATGAATTGTTTTATTTTCAAAAGTTGAACTTTTAAAGCTTTTGATCTTTTGAAGAAGTTTCTAAAAATGGAGAATATTTTGCTTCACTGTAACTACGATAACTGTCCTTAAATGTTGCAATACATTTGTATTTGCTTTAGAAATTTAATACGCATTTTAAGTGTTGCCTTTTTATTGCAACATAATCATTATTACACTGTGGCAACACTGGCATTATAATAAAACGGCGGAAGACTTTTGCATTCGACCATTTAATATACTTAAGTCGTTTAATCTTGATACATTAGTCTCTTAAAACTGTTACCTAATGTTAATTAATATTTCACTGCACTAACATCAAAATTTCGCATAAAATGAAGTAGGTAATCAGTGCTACAGAGTAAATTATCAACAAGCCAATAATTCGCCACAATAACGTTCTGACATCCGTCACGATAAACTACCACAGCCCGACGGCCTGAGCATATATAATCGAAATTAAGTCATGATGATAAAAATACGGGTCTCTATTAAGACACTTTTCGCAGTGCTAGCGATGGCGAATGACAATTTTATCACTTAAGATAATCGTCAGACGTATGTAACTTAAATTTTATTAGTTTATTCATTCTATCATTTATTTTATTTCTTTGTCTGTAAATTACCCGATATACTGAAAAAAATTACATCATTATTTAAATAAATTGTCAACAGTTTATTTTTACGCATCGATATCGATATCGGTTATCTTTCCTTCTCGTTCTATTAACCGCTTTGTTACCATTAACTATTTCGTAAATTTCACAAAAAACCTAACTATTACCTTTAACTTCATAAACCGACGTGCGCTTTAATATTAAACATAACTTGCCGTTAGTTTGAAGAATTGTCTTACACATCTCAAACTTCAAAGTCTATAAAATATTCCAACCTTAGCCCTTTCCATTTTGAGCGGAAAGATAAAGAATTGATGGCGGTTACATATACATTACATGTTACTTATGTATTGTATTTCATTATGTTAGGACTAGGTCGAATCGTACTTAATGACCGGTCCGGTTGCGGTAAGCCGCAAGATAATATTTAACTTAGATGTTTTCATGCTCTCATAACTATAATTTCTGTATAACAATTTACTTGAAAACGTTAGATATTAAATTTTGGATATTAATGAATATAATATTATATAAAAGTCCATTGAATGTCAGTTAAGTACATTGGGCTCATATCCAGCAGTGGACGGGAGAAGGCTGATGATGATGATGTTAATGTAAATAATGGCGCCCTTAATTTTTAAATGGTTGGCGTTAATGGCGAATATCTTTGGACGCATTTCAAACCTTTCCGAAGTATTAGGTCATAATGGAAATTTTCAAAGCTTTACAATACATTAAGCTCTGAAAAAATTCTTTACTAAACAAATTTGATATTTTAATTTCAATATCTATTATTTAGATATCCGATGTATCGAAAGTAAATTATTAGTAATTTTTAACTCGTTCCTCGCTTACCGCGTGCGACTTAACAGTTACCTAACAGTAGATATATTATAAAGAAACCAAATCACGAGATCACACACGATACTTGGATACGTCTGTGACGAAAAATTGCAGAAAGTCGTAAGCATATCGTAATGAAGTGGCAAGTTACAAATTTGGTGTGTGGTGCAAGTTATTATAATTAACACGATAATGACGAGTAATTGATAACACGAACACAATACACAATGTATCCAGGTATTAAATGTCTTACACCAAAATAAGTTATCGTTACACAAAATCTTAAAAGATTCTTTTAATGTTTTTTTTTTATTGACTAAGGCCTAATGTCACGTTTTATCTGTCACTGCCGGGCGAATAATGAAAGTTTGTGGGACGTGTGAAATTAATGAAAGTTCATTCGTTGGGTATAAACGTAAAATACATATTCGTACATTACGTAAACTGGTACACAAACGTTAGCGACCACCGTCTCCTAAATGATACATTAGCAAAATTAAACGTGAATCTAAAATCCCAAAAAAAATAAACAACAACAAAATAATACCATATATTTTTAAAGTTTTATAGGTCATTAGAAACATGATAATACATGTACCGGCGTAACTGACGTTCGTTTTTCAGAATGGCCCAACTAGTTTCCAACAAATATGAGGTCCTTCATGAAGAGCTCACGTCTGTTGCAACGAGTTCTCGGTAGTGACTAATAGTAAAATAAGTCATTGTAACTTTAGTCAAACATTAATTTATTGAAATAGCTAACTTGGGCCACACCATGACGTTATGTGAGGCGCGCGCGCGCACCATAAGATTGATCGCTCTCCTACAACAGAGCTTTGCTCTCATAGACGTGTCGTTTCACCTTCACCGACTGATGACATAAAAGACATAAGACATGGTTGACACTATTGCCCGTGATTGTATACATTAGGAACAAAATAAATACATGTTAAATGTAATCTGTATTAATTGGATTAAGTTTACTCTATGTTTATATAGACAAGTATATATTACGAGTTTAAATGGCGTACAGAACCTATATTTTAGTTAAGATTATTCCTAAAAACTTGGAAGACTTCAAGAACGATATGATGACCAATAAAAGCACTCTTTTACCACTAAGTCGTGTGCGGGCATTTTATTATACGTTATTGTGCTGTCTATAACTTCCGATATCTTCATTTTATATAGGAAGCGCGGCAGTCACGAGCAGAACATGATTAGACTATTATGTGATTAGCAAAACATTGCGACTGCCTTTATGACCTATAGTCCCGTACGGCGATTTAGCGGTAAAGAGGAAAGATTGAAGAGGTAATGTTTCATGACAGACAACTATCACCCTTCTGACTTATGTTGCGAAATTTTAAAATGTTAGAGACAGGCAGTCTGGCTTATGAAATGTCGGGCTGGCGAACTATGGATAAATGTTTCGATGAATTGATGAAATTTTATCTTTTACAGTACAGGTTTATCTTTGTTCTTTTGATTTGGGTCTATAGTACACAAGAAAATTCAAAAGGAATAATTAATTTTCGAAAATTATTCTGATATTCCTAAATCTAAGCTACAGAACGAAAACCGTAACAATCGTGTCTAGTTTCATAAGCTTCTTGGTGTTCATAGAAATATTCATAAGATAAATTTATCACTAATCGCTTGACTCAAAAATTTGACGACATTTAAATTCTAGAAAAGTCAAGGTATGGTAAAAGTACCTTGAACCTAAGAATACGAGCGTAGATTGGCGCCACACTGAAGTGATGGATCGTCTATATTCGGATGATTTAGTATTGCCGAATCTGTTTATGAAAGCATTGTAGAGAGTTTTTGAGGAATACGATCCAAAACGCGGATATACACATAACCGAAGAAATCAAGAGAGCTTAAAGTAATCTTCTAATATTTTAGAGTAGAAGACGGTTGGCCTCGTGAGTTCCAAAACAGAGAGTTACTAGCGTAAACAAATCTAAAACACCATAAATTGTGATCTGTACTGAGGGCATCCTGCCTCTTAGGATAGATGGATGGATAGATGGATGGATAGATGGATGTCACCAAACCATGTGCCTCTATTGTGCCACCCTTTATACAGCATAGAACAATAGAGGCACATGAAATAATCATGACGCCCCGATGAACAATGTCAATAACGTCAGTGTTCAATATGTTTAAGCAATGTATACTTTTATTAAAATTAGTTTTCACAGTGTCTTGAATTGTTCACGGAGGTTTCTACCGAGCTTTTTATCAAAAAATTCTCACTGTTGACTATTATAATTGTTGTTTAATTTTACGTGTAGTTTCTTCCTTCGGATGCGGTCTTCAATTTATTGGCACTCTCGACTATTAGATACTCAAGATGAATGATTATTGCTCTTTCACTTTCTCCAAGTCATAATTACTAAAAACTCACATTAGACATAGATCGGGCGTACGTTTATGTTTTGATGGTGTGTCATATTCATAAATTATTCACACTGTGCAATTTTTTAACGCAACTTTCCAATTTTTTACTGATCATGGAATATTGTGATACATATACTTTTTTACGTGACTATCTATAAATTATATAGGATTTAATCATACAATAAAGATTTGAATACGTGTGTGTGTGTGTGTGTGATTAACCCCCTGCCCAGCAGTGGGACATAAAAAGAGTCATACTCAATTTGTAGAATAGAGTCGAAGGAAGCTGTAAATTAATAGGTAAGAAATACAAGATCAAAACTTTGATCCGTGTGGTTGATTAAATATGTTGGTAGGTGTTGTACAATTATACATATACATATATTCATTATATCAGTATTATATACAAATATATGTATCATAAGTAAACGTGTCTATATGTATAAAGTATCACCTTGTAGTATGCACCAAGCACACTATCTCTCCATCACCAGGGTTGAAGAGAGAGAACGGCATTAGGCAATGATCACGCCCTTGTACCTCTTAAATTGAGGTATTACACAAGAATAAATAAATATAAAAATAAATAAAGTAACCATGAGTGTAAGAACAATTGAACGAATAAATGAATGAACGAACTAAAGAACCAACAAATGAAAAAATGAAGAAATAAACGGTCATGACGAATAAAAAAAATGTATTCGCTATGCATCTACACGTATGAATTGCATACAAAGCTTTCCAAACGAACATTAATCTTAACAACATACTTGTATAGATACATATTATATTGACCGCTTCCTTCATTCCATTCTTAGGTAGAAGTGTTATTTCGTCACTGACAACAGTTCCCACACAGTTAATTGACTTTTGGTCCTATATTAATTTGTTAGCAGTTTCTTCACGTTGCCAATGTGTATTTATTGGTTTTGATATATTACTGTGAGCTTAGAAGTGAAACTACTCGTTTGTACTAAGATTACAACAGACAGTCAAATAAAAACACAGTTAACAGACAAATAAAAACTGCATTTTAAACAGCTGCAGTATCAAACTATATTTTATTATAATAAAAAAAATACTTTACATTTAATATCCATTATAATATGTGTCTGATAATATTTAATTGGTCATCTTTAGATGATAATGTCTCTCAAAGACAAGACAAGATTTCTATTAGATATATAGAGAAGGTACGCTTTTTCGTGTTCCAAACGTGATACAAAACACTTACAGTTGCATTAAGCATGTTATAAAATGCTAATAACGACATAATGTGTAGGCAACATGCTCAATTAAATTTAATCGGTGTGAAATTGTTTATCGTAGGCTGAAATTAATTCATTTTGATAGCATAATTTTTTCAATGTTGGTCTAAATAATGCATACCGTCAGTGGTTCTTAACTTGGCAATGCTGATGCTTGAAAGGTATTATATTTTCCGAGAAACCTGTCGTAACAATAAATACGTGGGTATAGACCTTTTTGTATGACAATAAGTTTCATGGATTTATGTACATTGTTTTATCGATCACGTATAAAATTAGGTATTTCCACTTACTGGAATTTTTTATTATGTTCATCTATTACGTCATTTATGTAGACTGCCTCGTTCATTTAGTGTGACGAATAAAAGCGTTTCGTTAAAATTCTTTAAATAATCTATTCAAGTTTTAGGGTAAAAAACGTAGCTCCATCAATGTCTTTTAAATTAATCTTCAGGATCAGCTCATGGTCATTATGATCACCATCGTCATCAGCGTCATCATCATCATCATTGTCTAACTGTTCGTGGTGGACTAGGCTGTCCTATTGTCCCAGGGCACTCTCGCGTTCTGGCTGCGGTTTGACCAATCCTGTAAATAAGCAGAAAGCGCATTTCCCTTTTAATATTACCTTATTTGTTTTCATCTTCAGATATCAGCGTTTTCAAATAATATTTATATGATTATCAGGTTTAACAAGCACTTTTCTAAATTATATAATTTCACTCAGTTACGACCACTCTATTAACTGTTGAATAAATTTGCATTTTATTCTACCATTGTTTGTTTGTCTGCTCCTCTCGTCTCGTGACTTCCGTGTTTGAATTTAATTTGGGGTTCTTTATTTCTTGTAGTTCGATTTCAAACTTTAATCCAACATTTTTGGCCATTTTTCGTATAGAACTATTATGACCTCTTGTATTCTTATTTCCTACAAATTAGTTTTGTTGTTGTTCCAGATTGTCCTCTTGTTAATATCTTTTATTAATTTTTGAAATTGGATTATGGTTTTATTTCCAATATATTGAGTATTTTATTAGTTCCAACGTTAAACAATCGCCTGTTTTAAAGTATCTACCTAAAAGATACAAATTGAATAATTTAAGTTTCTGCGTTTTGTAATCAATATTATTCGACGAGCGCTTAGTACTTCTAGTCATGAAACTTTTAAAATATGTAAAGTATATTATAATCATATTGAACACATAGTCAGATATTGCAACACACTTTTAAAATTCCCAAGCACAGGACACCTGAATAACATTTTATGGTTCAATCAAAAAAGGAATGACAAGTAATACGGAACTCAGATGTAACGTATATTTTGAACGTGTAAAACAAATGAAATTTACATTCAATGGAGCACGCGAAGAAGGCGGAGAGAAAGTGCTCAGATGCGATATCTTAAGTGGATGACCAAGTTCACGCGATCTTGGATAAGAACACGAAATATAATTTTGGCGCGGCCAGACAATTTACGGGATTTGTAGACGTTGTCAAATTAGTTGGTAGCTTGATGCTCTGTTATAGCAAATTTGACTGTATTAGATAAAAACTTATAATAAAGGTTATATATTAAATGCCATGTCAGTGATATCACGAATTCAAACGAAAATTTTTTTGTCGTTATATAATCATGATCTATTTTTTAATCCCACCCCCCTAATTTTTAATCTTACTTTTCCAACGCTCTATTACTAATCAGCCAAAATTGGTGACTACTATTACAGTAAGTTATTTGCATTTTACAGATTAAAAGATTCGAGACAATTACCAACCTCTCTGTAAAAATAAGATCATATTAAACTCAAGGAACGAAATAATAAGAGCGAGGGAGATATATATATTTCGCTAAGTTTTGTATCTGTAACACCGCAAGGCAATCGCGTACTGCACGAGCGAGTTACGCAATTGGTACACTTCGGAAGCTGCAGGGAAAGTGCATCTGCAGATTGACGTTCGCTAATTGCGTTAAATGAGTGAGGTAACGTGGGACCACATTGCACCAGAAAATTGAATGATCACTGGTCTTGATGCAACTGTTTTTCCAACATATTAGCAAATTATCAAAAAGTCATTATGTATTTGGAATAATGTGTTAAATCTGTCACATTGATGTCTAACGGCTTACATTAGTCCAAGATTAACTGTTGCATCTATAATTTTGAGGCTGTTTCCATCTACTGTTCTAACTTTGTCCTCGGAAGTATAGCCGCTATGTTTATTAATGTAACGAAAAATCTGACATGGTCTAATTGGGAGAGTTTCATCACCAATTAATATTACCTCACGATACATTTTAATTTCGTCCACAGGAGAATATGACACTACCTCATCTGACACACGACTCCACATGACCAATTCTAGAATTAATAAAATTGCCTGTCTATAGACATATTTTGAACAAACCAATAAGTGTACAAGTTAGTTGCGTAAAATTAATAAGTACTAGGTCAAGGTTACAATCCAAAGTCACACCATCACCATTGACAGAAATAATATTAAATCCGGTGTAAAAAAATTATTGAGAACATTGAAAGTTTACTTTCAAAGTCAAACTTCCTGCAAGGTGAGCGACGTGTTTATTATATTAAGAAACGCTGACATAAACCAAAATATCGCGCATAAGACAGCCGTCATCGATAAGTGTTACTTCACTATCACCTTTCTCGTTGATGGCTAGTGAACGATTACGGACGAACGGATTCAATAATAGAAATACTACAATAGGTACATCTGTAATAGTTGCTGCTAAGTACAATAAAATTATAGACACAAAATGGGGCAAAGAAACAGTACAACAGGTTTATCGATATGATAATAGTAGGCAAAACGATTATGGTATGAGCTACTAAAAATTAAATGAATCATCTTGAGACAATAGTGATGTAAAAAGCCGAAGAATGAAGAGACAGAAAAGCCGTTTGAGAAATACATATAAAGTTTGATCAAGTTTCCGGAGTTTTTGAGGCATAATGGCCAAATTTAATTCGTTATATGTACGGGAAGAAATCGCAACCATGCTATGACCAGCTATCGTCAGCTATGCAACACATGTATCAGCGAGGTCTATCGATCAGTGCTTGCCTTTCTTACTTTAGATTGTTGTATTACTGGTTTCGTTGTTACACCAAACTGTTACTCTCGGCCGTTGGGTGCCCGATATTTCTCTACTTTACATGCATAATCTAAAGAATTTATTGGTTATAAAGAATTTGTACATAGGTAAAGATAAAGTGAGGAAATTCGCTTCAGGAATCCGCTAAAAGCACCATACACGCTTTTATTTTTGTATGCGGCTTACATCACAAACTGCAATAGTCCTGATTTCTTATATTTAATAGAAAAACTTTATGGAACTATGCTTTATTTGTCAGATTCAACATTAGTAACTGTTCTATTTCATCTACTGGTAGGATACTTGATGGCAGGTTACTTGGATGTGGTGATTTCGAATTTCTTAGACTTCAAAGTAAATAAACGTCCATATTTTTTTTACATTTACCTATCGTTTACTACGTTGAAAGTCAGTAAACCGTGTTTTGGACTAAAATGGTAATGTAATATCAAAAGCATTTTGTTTGATAAACTAAAAACATGATACTTTGTGTGTGTATACCTCAGTAAAGGAACTTTCGATTTCAGTCATCTTACACATGCGTTGAGGAAGTAGAAAATATTGGCTTCTGCCACCGTCGAAACCTTTGCAGAAATATAACGCAATAAATAAAACTAAATTGTAAAACCGTAAAATAAGGAGAACCTTATAAAACATAATGGTGAATATAATTTGAAACATATATATTCTGATACAGTCACCGGTACAAATGCAAACCGAGAGCGAATGTACACTTAGGTAACAAATTTTACCCGTTACTTACACATGCGTTTTTATTTTTACGAAACGTGTAATTACGTAACAGTGACTCATTAATCTTTAGTTTACGCGCTCTAACTGTAACCTCCAACATTCTATTTGGAAGAAGTAATTTGGTATCGCAACAATTTTCTTAGGTTCCAACATCGAGGGAGAACCAGTTTTTGCGTATCCATCTGGTTTAAAAGCAATTTCAATGATTATACGGTACTAAGTAAGTGGCCCACTGACATATAGTAGGACACAACCTGATTATGTGAAGACTTTACGAGTTACTTGCTTGTCGAATATGTCTATCGCAGCTTAAGTAATTTCATCTTTTATAAATCATTTATTTAATCTTACTTTATTTATTTACTCTTCACTTATCAAGAAATTTGAATGTTAATTATCGATACGCAAATGAACCGATTTCTCTATTAATATGATAATGTACGCAATAGGCTGCCTCGTTGGTCGAGTGGATGCAAACACGAATGCCGATCGAGAGGTCCTGGGGTCAAATCCTGGATCTGGTACTATTGAACCTTACTAATTTAGAATTTCTAATGGTGACTCAGAGTCTGGATATGTGCCCGGTAAATAACAATAGGCTCACCACCTATTCCATGGGACTTGAGTCCCGTGGAATAGGTGATTTAAACATAACTGATGAAATGTGGAAGTGTACTAAACACCTCTGTCTACCCCTTCGGGATTTATAGGCGTGGTGTTACGTTGTTCGTAATAGAATTGCATACAAGATATATGTATTATGATTAATATACCTATGTACATAGGATTAATTGTAAAGATTAATTTTGGACTACCCCTAATTGTAATAACATATAATATGTACTAAAACAGAACATATTCCAACGCAAATACTCCAATTAATTGTCTCAAGATTCATCGATATCAGTATTAATAGACAAAGATACATATATGTATAATCTCACAAATCGTACCTACATTTAAATGACTTTAGTTTTAATTTTGAGATCTTGATATGGTAAGTTATGACACTTGGTGCAAAAAAACAACAACTATTTTTACATGTTAATTAATCATGTCCAAGTTTATACCAATAGGTGGTCATTATATGCGAATATGTCGACCGACCACTGGCGAACTAAAAGCGTACGACCACGTCACATCAGGAGCGATGGTAAGTAAAAGTAAGCCGCGCTTCGGCTGTTGAGACAAAAGTGAATTCTTCGATTTCGCGTTACATCATCACCTTTCATTGACATCTTCATAAAATTGATACCTTCGTGGTCACCATAATCATTACCGACTCGTTACGAACTGATCCCACTGTACTCGAATATATTTAATGAGTTTTTTTCGAATACCATTTATGGCTGTACCCAGTTCTGCTGAGCGGCGATGCAATACCTGTGTTTTCGAGTTGCGAAATACTGGGCCGTGGATTTCGATTTTAGGTATACACGTAAAAATATTCGGCTTTATGTAAATGAACAAATGAACGGTCCGAGATTAAGCGAAGTGGAACTTTGATGTGGGCGAAACTTTTTTAAATTTCATGTTAAATATGTTTCTGTGTACAGATATAGTTTTATTGCGACAAGGTTGACCTCGAGATAGAAGTTTTCAAACACAAGTATTATTGTGCACTTTCGTTAAGCTACACGTTCGTTTTTCAAATCATTGTAATTTTGCTAATAACTTTGTTAAATATAGTCCATTCATTTTGTGTTACGAGCGTCTCTATCTCGTCTCTATCTCGGTTGTGTAACTAAAACCACCAAATACAAAAATAGAGAGTTTTATTTACAGAAACTTACATTAACAACAAATATAATACATTTAATGTCTAAGATGCGATCACATGGGTTTCATAATATTATGAGATGAGATGACTATAATATTCGTTTCGTTTAATGAGGGGCGCCATAAGAGGAGGAGATGGACGGGACACCGTACGATCCAGAGGGCACTCCGATGGTGGTGTAGCTATGGGACGGGGCGGAGTAAGAGATGGATCCGCCGGAGGAGTAACCGCCGTGACCCCCGCTAGAGTACCCGGAGTAGCCACCGGCGTAGCCACCAGCATAACCTTCCTCAGCCTGGTGGTATTGAGCTACCTGGATACCTTGTTGGATGTGGTCGAGTTCGATTCCAACGATCCTGTCGTAGGGTACACCGTAGACGGGAGCAGGTGGGCCGTAGTGGGACGACACGCCATGGTGCGACGACGAGGATTGGTACGCCTGGTTCTGAATCTCATCCTTAAGGATGATGTGCTTGATTTTGTTCAATAGATGAGGGTCTACATGGTAGCCTTCGGAGGTCTGATGACCAACGGGAACGGGGGTGTAGTGGCCCCCGCTGCTCAAGCCGGAGCTGTGTCCACCGCCGATGATGATAGTTGATGGCGCCGAATAGCTGTACCCGACCGGGGGCTCAGCTACTGCGCAGCCGATCAGGGCAAGAGCGACCTGTAAAGCAATTCAAAAATGATCACCTCTTATTGATACAAACTTAGATAAATCCGTACTGGTTATTGTTTTGATTTATTACAGATGTTGATATATCCATTACTTAATTAATTTTGGTCTAATAAAGGTAACTTCGTAGTTTTATATTCCAATAAAATCCAGTCGAATAGAAACGATTGAACTAATTCCGATTAAAAAGTACTTTCTCATGCAATAGGACAAATCGAGACGCACACAATACACGATCATAATACATATACATTATAGAAATGGTAGTCCAAACGTCCAGCGCTGGTTACGTCACTGTGTACCGCACGCACTACGCGAATTTCTTATATAGATAACACGGGCACTGCACTCCAAACACTTACAATACTCCACTTGGCCATGGTTGTGTGAACTCGGTGAGTGTTTGAGGTTGTGTGATGCAGCTCTGAGCGGTCAGTTGCTTATATAGCGGGGATTCTGCCATCAACTTTTACTTCGACCCATCCGCGCGGTCTCGCGTCGAGGACGAAGGCGGGTGAGTGATCTATATTGAAGAAAAAAAACATAAAAAAGTTGCTTCAACTAACAGACACTACATTAAATCTACTAAAATTGTTTAAACATAGACAGGCAGCCTTACCGTTAATAAATAAGTCGCTTGTCTAGACTGGTTTGAGTCAGGTGGCCATTATTTCTTTGCGCTGAGAAATTGGCGCGAAAGCATGGTGAGATTGATAATGTTTTTATTATTCAGTAGGTATAAAGTTGTTCTATTCAATTATTTAAGTACAGAATATGGATCGCTATCAATACTTACGATCACATAGATGAGGTATCTTTTAACTACAATTTACGTGTAATTACTTATTTAAAGTATGCGTTAAATAACAAAATAACAAATTAAGTAAATAAATTGATGGTACGAAGATAGTTTGAGCCCTGGTAGAGAGTTGAGGCTAATTAATATAAATTATTATATGCATCCAAAAAATTGAAGTTTGGGCTAATTGATTTTATGGGAATTACTTAAGTTTGTACGAGTACCGATTATACAAAAAAATATTTCTTGATGTTTGGAGACGTTATTGATACAGATGCGACTGCAAATAGAAAAGGATGTCTAATCTTAAGCTACAAACATTACAAGCTTCATAGACTATGGACAAACAAACGAACAAGACCATTATTAGGTAAGATCACCCCTGTAATCCCTGAAGGGGTAGGCAGAGGAGTGTAGTACACCCCTACGTTTCCCCAGATACGTTTACCTCCCATGGAATAGGTGGTGAGTTTATTACCATACACCGGGCACTGATCCAGACATCGAGTCACTACTAGAAATTGTAAATTAGAAAAATCCCATGGGACCCGGTCCGGGATTTTAACTAGGACCTCCCGATCGACAGTCGTGCTTGCAACTTCTCGACCAACGAGACAGTCTCAAGACAATTATTTATTGATAAATAAAAGATCGATAAAACTTTTGCAAAATCTTAATTACTTATGTTTTAAAGACAATCCGGTTAACCGTTAAATTATATTTTCGGGAGATTGTGCCCAGTAGTAGGACTATCGTATTTTTTTTTTGATATTATTTATTGTATTTTATCTATATTTGTTATAAAGTGTATATTGCAGACATGGACATTTTTTAAAAGTAATTAGGGCCTGCAAAGTTGTTTACACGCTATTACTTCCATGGAGTCATGTTACTGTGGAACTGGAGACGCCAGTCTCTGGACCGTATCACAGATCGCAATCACAGCAATCGCTGAACTGTAACGTGACACATTAAGATGAAAGTGGGATATTAAATGAACCTATTTGTATACACACGCAGTTTCAGAACGAACTAGTTGTTGCTGCAACTATTTTGTAGTTGTACAACAAGTAACTCAAACTTCGAAGCCAACTTTTGATAATAATATCCCAATTGGAATTATTTGAAATTTTAATTGAGAGTTCAAAATTCGAATTGAATTGAATATCTAAAAAAAATATTTCCTTTATGATATGTATTATTTGGTACTATTAACTAGTAGGAGTATGTCAATGTATGTCAATATATCTGGAACATTCCTAAGATGGAGTCCGTTAATCAGATTATTGTACTTGAAACTTGCGGAAAGCTCATATTACAGCTATCAGGTTGCAATTTTTATAGGAGTAGCTTAAACGTATGAATCATTCTCCAAGCCTCTTACAATACTTGGAAATAATTTATGCCCACCAGTGGGAGGTACAGATAGCATTAATTTAAGAGTCATTATAATCATGTTTCTTATTCATATTAATCAAAATATATTTGGGAATACTTCCCAGTTACAAACCGACCAATAGCATAAATTTAAACTTATAATCATAGACGTACTGATAGTAAATATTTAAACATGTTTATATTTTCATTCCGATTATAATTAGGAATAAAGATGAAAAAAAAATATTACCTTATCAATAAAAATTTTCATACAAACATTCTTTGTAATAATGATATAATATTTACGTATAACTTGTCTGACACGTTTAATGTGATGTGTCACACATGAAAAATTAAATTACGTAATTGTGTCCAAAAACATAATGTCAATACAATATTATGTATTATTTTATAATTTAGCGCATGGAAATTAATTTATGCTAACCAAGCTATAAGCAGTGGTAGCCTAGTGGTTAAGAATTCAGCCTCTCAT
>DWME01001375.1:0-25219 GCA_018244795.1 Parelbella ahira ahira
GCGTGGCAAAATTCTGGGCTAAAACCATTTAGGGACTTAAAATGTGTTTGTCATCGACACGCTAAGAAGAAGAATATAGATTTATAAATATTTAGCCACTTGACTTTAATGGAGTCCTTAATGATATCTACCAAACTTTACTAATATTAACTGACGCCGGAACGCAAAGTTGGAGAGTTTTCGACAAGTTGTCTTTTAACAGTCGAAGTACATGTTTAAATCGGTTTTTGCTTAATAATTAACAGATTCTCATACACACATATCAACCATATCAAACAGAATTCTGTGTCAATTTTTGCCGCACAAACAAAAGATTTCACCGGCTGACGTTTAATAACGGTCTGACTGAACGCAATGGCTAATATGTCTTTTCAGTATTTTCGTAGAATGCTTCAAGTTGAATTACTTCTTCTATTCCACCGCGAGATTCGCACGTTCTCGTCAAGTTTGCTGAACCACACAGTTCCAGTGGAAGCAATTTTAAATAAAAATTCGTGATGAACTGGTATTCCACAGTTTTTTGAGGCACCCAACAACCCACACTGCCTTTTTGTTGTACTCTCAAAACAAGGAAGCACTTATGAAAATTGGTTATCTGCGCCTACTCAAACAATGGGAATGCACCAAGAGTTTTACATTTTATATAAAAATGTTACCACGTAATCTCCATCTAATCTAATCTCTTTCCTTGCCTAGAGAGAGCTGTTATTATCCCGATTAATTCCATGTATCGTATCCGTTAAATGTAAAGTAGAATATTTCATGGCATAAACACGTTAGGTACCTAAGGAAACATCTACGCTTTCCGTAAGACGTGATTGCGGTCACACGCTTACATATAGTACAATGTACATACGTACATGACATTACGTAATTGCAATATAATTATCGGGCCCAAACACATTGATGACCACTCTATTGACCGCTCTAATGACCGCTGAAAGTCAAAAGTGAACATCGAAACTTTGTGTAATAATATTCTGATACGTGTAAGTTTTATCATCATTTTAAGCAACACGACTAAACATGTAGGTATTCATTTGTAAATACAGCTCTTTATATGTATTTGCGAATAACTTCCCTTTTCACGCATTTGTCATTTTCTTTGAATTCGTTCCCAATTGTAGGCATCTGTTTCACGATAATAGGCATCTTGTTTATATTTAACGTTACAAATTTCGACGAAATTTCGTATTATGTGTTCCGAGTTGTTAAAATGCTTACTTTTCAATCGAGGTATCAGTTTCAACACATACAAAAGTTAATTAAACGCCGCTAGCAAAGTGATTACGTAAAAGCATTTCAGGTTTTTTTTTTGAAGAGAAAATGTTTAAAATTTTTATTTTCTCGTTCCACTTTTATAATCAAATTACCAATGCAGGTATTTGGGTAACGATTTAATAAACACATCGCTCGTTTGCGACTAGTGTGTAATATCTCCGAAACACTATCTGTCTTTAATTTCATCCCACAGTTCAGAAAGTTCAAAGAATAGTCTATCAGTCGCATAATATCCGTAAATGAGCAATATATGTATGTATATTTTTGCTTTCGAAAATCAAGAACATCATAAATCGTGCAGTAAATAAACAGGGCCGATGATATCTGATGTTGGCCACTGTAAATTCAGTGCACCCTGACCTATTACTTATGTGAAACAGACTGTGAAATGAAGCTTTCCACAGTCAATTTGAGCATACCGTCACTGATTGACGCCGAGCGACGTCCGTCTCTGCGCGCGTTCGTTGCGGTCGGCTTCAGCACGGGCGTTCGTGGGCGTACTGACAATAATTGGACTGCAGTTCTTTAATTCCAGTATCTATTTATCGAGGAATAGTCGAATCGCATCTTATGTAAGGCAATTAGGTAATTATTGCTTCAAATCAAAGTCTGGTGCAGCCAATACTAGCAGCTAAGAATTCAAAAGCGTTTCATATATCAATGCATTTGCATCATGTGAAAGTGGGTAGGTGGTGGTGGGTAGGTGGTGGTAAGTGCCTACCCGCATAATTCTAATAATTGTTAGAAATGTTGTTAGATTATGTTTAATACCTATGCGTAAAGGTATTTCTTAACTTATTAACTTTTTTTAATTTTGTAATATGCGTAAGGTATTTTTTAACTTATTTGACATTGATGTATAATTTGCCAACTACCTACTGAACTGCAACTGCAATCAAAAGTTTCCAGCAATAATTATAATTGAACATAGTTCGTCGCCCTGTGTAGACTTTCGTGGGTATAAATTGCTCTCCAATTAACAAACCCATAATTAGATTACTGAGTACGCTTCCCGGAGCTAGGAAAAAACTGATACATGTTCCACAAAAACGTAACGTAGGTTAATGAAATACCTAATGATAGATATGAGATTTCTTTATTATTGTTGATTTATGTATTCTTGAACAAAAGGTATGCGAGACACTTTGCTTAGCAACTTTTACTTATGATAACTTTGGGTTACTCAATGAATGTTTTTACAGGACTCTTCTCAGGATAAGATTATAATTTCTGACCTCTGTAGTTATCACAGCACAAGCATGCCTGCTTTTGAATCTAATAATCTTGGTTTGAGTTTTTTTTTTGCCTTCTTGAAATAGGTTCTGAATGTAACCCGACTGTTGCTTACGGTCATTTAATACGAAATAGGATCCCTATCTCCTACAAGCCAGCCTATAGAAACGTTTTCCAATGTAGATGGAAATCTAGACATTTCTATCTACATTGGAAAACCTGATGTACCGTTGACTGGTTTCGTTTATAAAGAATGTTGTTATGTTAACCACATATTGGTTGCGAATTTTGAACACACTTCTGTGGTAGCAATATGGAGTGTAGCAATTTCGTCTCTAACCCCTAATTAGCTGTTTACGTGCGGGTGTTTGTAAGCGGTCGCTTTGAACTGTTGCCACTGCTAGTAACTCAATCGTTGCGACCCGCACTTGATGATCCCTGACGTTCGCTCATTTGAATGTGATTTATTTAGGGTATATAATGTCCTTGTCTGCGTGTTAGCTAGCTCGCTCTTACCTCGCTGGATTTACCTATAACTAGCTCTTATCCATATAAACTTTGGAGATGTAAATAGTTGCCACCATTCTACATTTTGTTTATACTTTTATGCCCGAATTATATACATAAGCACATAAACAGTAGTCAATTATTTAATATTACAAATGCATGCTAAAAATAACCTTAAGTCGTGAAAAAATGCAAGATCCTTCCAGAGTAATAAAGCTAAGTTTGATAACATTAATTAATTACCAACAAAAACGGAATTTACACAATTAAATATGTACCGGCTTAACTGACGTCGTTTTGTTTTATATCCCGCCAATTTAGGACCTGTGTGAAATCTTTATTTATGGGCTCCAGTCGATTTTAGTAAGATCACGGCAGATAGTAAACTGATCGGACTACCCCGAAAAAAGTTACGTGAGTTAAGCAGGTAGGTAAATCACGAAACTTAATAGTAACAACAGTTTAATGAGTATATTTAGTTGAATATAAGATCACGCCTTTATGCAGAAAAAGAGTGTATACACCCACACGTGAGTGTCCTTCCAGGAAGTAGATGAAAGAATATTAAAAGTCACATTTCAAAACTTTCCACAGAAACACGCTCTCACCTCGTTCGTGTCGAATGTTATCTACATCGCGTCATCATGAACAATTTTGACAGCAGACCATGAATATTAATGTTCTGTACACAGGAGCGTGTCATGTGCGTCACGCCACGGTATTTTACATTTCAAAACTTCCAAAATTTACTCTGAATATTCACATCCAATAACGAATGTAGTCAAATGAAATACTAAACAACGTGGCAATATTTCATCAAGAAGAGAACCGCATTGTCAGGTTTTATTGTGTACCTCTAGCTTGCAATGTAACATCGTGCATTAGTGTGGTTGACCTACCTTCTAGTTTTAGAATAAATATGACGCAGGCAAACAAAGGTTGGGAGCATTAGCACCCGTAAGTAACAAGTTAAGTCAGCTTTTGACAAGATCCAATATTATGGTGTCATCGAATCTGAAAATCCAGTTACAGACAACAAATTGCCAATATTTACATAAAGGTTTTTCTCTTTAAAAGCGGCACGTACGTAACCCTAGGCACAAACAAAAAACCTATAGCCAACATTGCCGCCGCAGTTCACTGCGGCCGCGGGAGGTCAAATGAAAATTTATTTTGTGCGTGTAATTCATTGTCTAACGCTGAGTATTTTTAGACACGGCACTGACAGCAAAGCGAGTTCAATTCAAACAATGGTTTTTTCTCTGTGTGTAGCTTTTTATATTTTTATTGTTAGTAGAGCAAAACCGAGGGCGAGGATAAATCGCAATATATTTAATTGCGATGTCGCTGTGCTTGCATTGCCTACATTTTATTTACGTTTAGTCATCTTTCTTTCTTCAATAACCTAATTAGTAGTCAGGTGACTTGTTGACATTTAAGCCTAAACACCTGAAATCTGAAATAGTTCTCATATTGACATAAATTTATTTTGATTACGTTGTGCAATTAATGGAGATATTCAGTCTTCATATTGCTTAGAAAAGCAAACAAAAAGACGAACTCTACAGTACCATGGTAACTGAAGCGTTTGTTTCCTGAGCAATCCAAACTTCATCTAATCATGAACAACAGATGCTGCAACACTTGCGACTAGAAACTTTTGCATCATTAAGAATGACGAGTGGCATATTATTAGCCGAATATGACTAAATACATAAAAACCTCGTATGACATCTGACTAAGGGATTTCCAAGCTTTGCTCACGCTTAACTTTGCACCTGAAAATGATTTCAGTTAAGAGACTCATTATACAAGCAAGAAATAAAGATTATGCGACGCTTATACGATCAAACGCTCCGCAGTCATATTTACTGCATCCATAATGAAATCAAAGTTAATCAAAAATCATTGAGAGGTACAAAGAGCTAGCACTTTTATTATTTAATGGAATCTTACACAGCTTTGTCATCATTATCAGCATCAACCTACTCCCGTCCACTAGTGGACATAGGTCTCTTTAATAGCACGCCACTGAACTCTATTTTCAGCACTTCGCATCCAACCACTGCCAGCCACTTTACGTATCGATCACTCCACCTAGGCGGATTCCTGGACGGCGCGGCGTCCTCCTACGCTACGTGCGCTCTGCACTTATACAGCTTTTTGTTAGTGCAGTGCATTTGTGACGACACCTGATGTATTTGGGTTCATAATAAGCATTTAACGTACTATATGCAAACACAGTGAACACTGTGAACACAGATTTAGAAAAAACCCATTTTAAACTTCAATATGCGGGCCCATTAAATAAATACGAAATAGGTAAGACAGATCCGTTTACTCCTACTTAAAATACTAGAAATTAGTAACTCTAAATCAGGGAAAAAAATGTTAAATACGATCCTTAAAGAACAGGCTATTTAGATGTTTTACAGGCATACTAATTGTTTGATCTGAAGCATGCCACACTTTAACGCTATCGAAAAGAAGCTCACAAAGAGCATCATTAAGTTTAGCAAGATTAAAAGAAAGTAACCAAAAATTTAAAATAAATGTATCAATTTATCTGGAAAAATCATTAATCTAATGAAAAGACTGTTTGTGTTTTATTGAGACTGTGTGTGGTAGTTGTAACATTTTGTAACCCTGAATACATAAAGTAAAGGGAACTATAACGCCCTTATGCGCAATTTGGGTATAAATAACCAGTTATAAAGAATGGAAATGTACGTCAGTTTAAATTTGCTAGGATTCGTTAGGATATAGTAGATACTATGTAGATACATTTAATATGTTCATCAGCTATTACTGAAACAGAATCCAACTTTCAAAATATATTATATCAGTCGGTGCCCCCATTAGAACATTCCAGATAACTTTCGGTAACCTTATCCCACAGAATTCCCACAACGATTTTAATCCTTCGACATTTTTGCAATTTCCAATATCACGAAATTGGCCACAAATCATTAAACCCGCTGCAAACTGGAAGTTAACTCCGTTTTGTTCAATGTAAGCGTGGATAATGAAATCACACGTAAATAGGTTAGAAGCGACGATGACACTGCACTCGCTAGTTATAACGATAACATTCCACATACAAACTCATGTTATATCAAACTTACTACATCACAGTCTTGAAATAAACTAAAATGAACCTTATTACTCTATTGTAAAAAACATAATCGAACGAACACTATGTCGCTTTAGGATATTTTGGGCTTATGTCGTAAATAAACCACGCTTAACTTCAGAATCCAGTAAAACCCAGAAACCATGGTGACGATGTAGTGTCTAGTTACAACACTAAAATTCCGGAGCGGCACACAGCGCTTTACGCTCAACGAATAGAGAATTTCGAAATAAGCGCAATATACAGTAATAATATAATGATACGATACTACATGTACACACTAGTCACTATTAGAGTTTGTATTTTACGCAAATTGGTACTTACACCTTAGTACACAAGATTTACATTTAATTGCACCAATAAATCACGTAGGTCCTTGAACAATACGGCTGTAAATTACCAGCGACATGATTAGGAGTGCTTAGGCAAATATTTAGAAACATCTTGAACTGCGCTTCAGAATTCAGTTTCGCGGAGTGTTTGTTCAACGTAATAAACAAAAGCGTGTCGGGTATACGCGCTTGTCTGAACGCGAAATTAAATTTTTTGGGACCTGCTGTATTTCATTCTTATTCTCAAATAAAACAGATATATCTCTGGCGCGTTAGCAGATGGCAAGCGATTTTTTATGGTAAGACACGAGATGCATGGTCGGGTTTCGGATTAATGACCGCTAGAGGCAAGTAATCACCTAGGTTTTCACTATCAATCATCATCAACATTTCACTAATCACCAAGAAGAATTCTCCACATCCCTTACTATTCCAAAAAAGACCCGTAACCGGCATAGAACAGTAAAAATACTTCATGATTGAAAACTTTAAGCTCTATTAATAAAGTTGCTAGATTCCGCGGGTTTCACCTCTCAGCAAATAAAAGACAATCATTTTTAGGGCGAACATTACATTTACATTACCTTTATGACAATTAGTTTCTTTAGTCTCCTAGGAATATAATTTCTGCCTTTTACGAAAATTGGGAACGTTTTTAGTACTATTAAAGTCAAAATATGTAAATAAAATGTATTCTAGGAATATTAAAAAAAAGGTTAAAAGAGAGGAAATCGAAATGTATATTTTATTTATAAATAACGTTTTCCTCGAAAACAGTACTTTTGTTACGCAATGTTATATAGTTTACCGTAAGCTATTATGTAAAATAAACGTAAACTCTTTTTACAGTACTTTATCTATTGTTATCTGTATAACAGCCTTAATGATATATGTATGTACAGTATCTTAAAGAGCAGCACCGTGAACTCTTGATAATAGGAATCGAAGTGCATAAGTTCGACGTAGCTATGAATGAATGCGCAAAAATTCTGACTGCAGTAGTCAGTAACGGCTAAATGGTAGAAATATAAAATAGGTTGAAGAAATTTTTTATAAAACATAGCCTATGTATCTCCTCAGAATTTAATTGTATACAATATTAATTTCATCAAAATCAGCTTAGCAGTTCAAGCATCCAGACCCACTTTCACATTTACAATTTAAGTACGGTTATAAAGATATTGCTCTAAAATCACAATTTGTTAACGACGCTGTGGTCGTGACTTTACAAAACCTTACCTGAGAAGTTGAAGATAATTTAGTCAGAAACCGCTAACGGGGCCGAAGTTTGTCTACTTTATAATCCGCGTTATAAAGTATTCAGAGGACCTCGCTCGAGGGCGGCCGTCTCCCGGGAAGAGAGAAACGTTGCTCTTGAAACATAAATTCAAATTGTCTAAGTAAATATTTAAGCAACCCTAAAGGAAAAAGTATTATTTTTCAGTCGATCGAAGCATCGACGGCATCAGTTACATTGCGATATCTTCGCAGAATTACGATAAAAATCACATGGCGGATGCTATTATAAAATGATCCCTGAAATTTAATAAAAGCCGGATCAAATGCGCAACTGCTATTACCATTCGATGATCGCTGTTGACTGCTCAAGTCAAGGATGTAGCTTATTAATTGTCGCGACTAATCGGAGTCACGCATGGAGGTGCATAACAGGAAAGACTGCCAAACACATTGATCCAATTACTATAGTATAGTCAACATTTCCCTGCATAATAATCATCGTATATCTAGGAACTCTCGGAGTGGGTGGCTGAATACTAAACCAAATGGGCTGTCACTGCAAATAAAATAGGCTATCGCTGCAATTTCATAATATCATCATTAAACGTATTTTATGAGTTTCTCTACGCAAAGCCCGTGTAAGCCGCAGGCTTTTCTACGGTAAATTGATTAGCATCAATCACGGCCGTCACCGGGTTTTTCCGAAGAAATGAATCATAGCGTCTTGTTTTGCCGCTGAACGTTGATTGATGAGAATTGAAAGCGCACATTTTTTTCCCTATATTTTTGAAATATTTCCTTAATAATTAACATTAAACGCACTGTATCGTTATTTCGACTGTACTAAAGCCTTAACTAGCTTAACTTGGGTTTAATAACTTCTGGCAACAATTAATTTGTTTCTATATTCTGCGAACTTTAGGGGACAGTTAAAATTATACTATATTGAGACCATCGAAAAGCGTATGATTAAAAGTTTCGTAGTGTATACTAATAAATATATGTATATATTATAAATAATAATATGTATATATTATCAAAGCGAGTACACGATTTCTCAGTAGATTAAATATGATAATTTCATATTCATATATACTATATGTATGTAAATAGGAAACGATGACATTTACTATACAACGCTCCAGGTATCAAATCTACTCTCAAGTTATTATAATTTCCTGGTTAATAAATAGCTTACTAACTCCTGGTAATGGTAAAAACTTATCAAAAGCGGAATTTGAAAGTACTCTTATTCGACCTTCTATCACTATGGAACTTTACAGCATTACAATATTATTTGAATTGCATCAGTACAAGACTTTACCCTCGTAAACGAAATATTGGATCACCTGTAGAACTTTCGCAGAACCGATCATCGGATACACACGTACCCATGTATGTGCGTACGAGTATGTAGGTACATACGTGCGACACGATCTTATATATTCAAAATGTGTCCTTCCTGTTATTTGTTAATTTCCAATTTTCCCTTACAAATTATATATGTACATAAGATCATTACACAGTAAGCATTATATTTAGTCTTGTATTGTTGGAGCAGTTTATTGGAGCGGAAACAAACGTATCTTCTGATGTGACAACTTCGCTCGACTTATTCCTTTCTGTGTCGAAGAGTACTGAAGTCGAGGAGTTACCGGGCACGCAGCTGTATACGACTTATAATCCTTTCTTCCACCGGAAATTGTGAAGTCAATATCAGGGTTTGATTCCGGCTTCTTTCTTTACTTTTGTGTTATCTAACGGTTGTAAAAAAAATTCGGTGATCTGTTATACTTTTTCTGTTTAAGAGAATATGAATAAAAACAACATGTCATTAATATATTTCAAACTTATTTGCTAGTGCCTTTATTAACTAATAAGTGGAGAAGAAAATGAACAAATGTGTGTAATATATATACGGAAGTGGTAAGCAAAGGACGCCATAAGCATATAGCAAAATTCAAACCAGATAGCATCGCCTTCGCCCCAACTATTGCTGTGTTTGGTATTGCTACAAAAATATCGTAGCACTCGAATATTAGGCGTCTTATTCTAATACGTCGTCAGATCCTGCTGCGTTATTACTATAACGACCAAATTTTAAAGAATTTTTGAAACGTTATAATAGGTAATTTGAATTTACTCACACACTTTTCAGCAAAAGTCTTATAAACATAATTTCTACAAAAAAATAATTCAATATAGCGAAGATAAAAGCATCTTTAGGCGCAAATGTTGTCTAGAAATGTATAAATGATTACAAAAGCTCCCCCTCTCCCCCACCGCCGCCCCTAAGAAGTCCCGAGTGATAACACTAAGTGACAAATCGGTTCCGCTGGTTTAATTTAGTTGATGAAGGCGACCAGCTTAGAATGCCATTAAGTTATGGAAATATTTCCCCATGATATCAGCATGGTATGGTTCATTTTCAAATTGCCATTTAAACAATATTGATTTACTCTACACTTTGTTCACTTAGACGAAATACTCTTAGAAATCACCTCAACTAACAACTCTTAGCAGACAGGTCTCTCCGAACACAAGCCAGGATCAAACGCTACAAAGCGGAAGCCAGCGACTACAATCGATTGACCCTAAGCCTCAATATATTGCGAAAAACAACGTATTTTATTTATTATTTCTCTTGGACTAAGTTCGGATGTTCAAACACTATCGGGCCTTTTCAGGTAAATATTCTGACGTCTTTACATATATATATCTAGAATCTCCTAAAGATGGAACAGCAACTACTCTCTCTTCATCTGGTCCTGTCGTCTCTTTCACATACCACAATGCAGTCTGAAATTCGAAAGTAAGTATCCGGAACATAAGTAATGATGTTATGATATATCAATGTAAGACCTTCACAGACACGGGTTTAGTGACCACAGACAACGGATGTAAGTTCGCTAAAGAGACCCAAACCACAGACAACATAATCCGGATCATGTCGGAGACCGGACGCCGGAGCAACCTCGAGTATAAAGATTAACTTTTGAAATCTACTCTATCGTCGTACTAAACAAAATCGTATTCTTCAAACAACATATTACAATAGCAATTTATTGTTTTCATTTAAAATTAAATTTTAAAACAAAAATATATGAAATCTATTAAAAATTTAATTTAATTTAAAAAATTGCATTATTTTAAGTAACAATGCACTCATATCCCAATACGAAGCCTCCTTGACGTTACGTACATACGTACATAACTACGAAGAAAATAACACAAACTTCTATTCACAAATAGCTAAATTTATCATTCAGACATTAACTTGGCTAAGAGTCTAACCTGGCATCGAGATAGACCACCATCGACTTCGTTTTACGAAAGGAATAGTCAAATCGTCAAATGTTGTTCGTTGTTGAATGTTTTATTAATCAAATCCAATCATTTTCTTTTAATTTAACATAATCCTTTCTCACAAAAATTGACCAAAATGCACATTTTTTAAAAAATATTCTATCGACCCAGAAGACAACTTCGACTAAAACACCCGTAGAGAAACAAAAAATCGTCTTTTTATTATTTTTAATGAATCTAAAATGTTCCACACATTTCTAAAATTCTAAACCGTACAATTAGAATACATACTTTAGTTTTCTTTAATTCCCTTATACTGAGGCTTTGCGAAAGCGTTATGTCGAACAGTTGGCAACACAGTTTCTGTAATCATCATTTTAATACCATACTCTAAAACATGACGAGGACTATGCTAAGTATATACTAAAATAATAAACATAGGTATACTTACACGGATCGCGAATTGGAATTTGGATCTTATGAAAAATAATTCATAATATTTATATCTGTTATTACACGATAAACTGAGAGGTTATTGTATATCGCGAACGTCTATAGGGCAAGTCACATAGAAATAATGTCGAAATAAGGTCGTAGGGCCGGCAGTGGTGTGAGGTACCGCCTCAAATGACCTTTAACAAGCACGCCACCGAGAACTATAACGATTATTACTATGCACATGTTGACAAATTGATTTCTGCGGACTGAAACAGTGATAAGTAACGATTCACAATATAACAATTTAGATTTTTAATAAGAGAATATTATTTATTAGACTGAAATTCTTGAAAATTTAATAGATATATCATGATTTTTTGAATAATACAATATAATAATATAAGCAGCAATAACATAACGGAAAATAATAATATTGCTATAATTTCTGCCTAACACGTATAGGACCTGGTGTTGAGATATGTATGCAAGATAAGCAGTCCTGTACAAGATTACTATACATAAATTATACGTATACATAAGCAGTATTATACAGTATATTATGTAGACGGAGTTATTTATATAAGAATTTCTCTTATTCCGGAACGGTAATAAATGTTCAGGAATAATTGAGTAAGCGGAGCGGGCATGGATAAAAGCTAGCAATTAGTATATTTATAGTGGAGCTGGTGGCGAGGGCGCGGCGAGTGATTCGCTTCGGGCGTCGTATTTCAATCTTTTGACATACGATATTTGTTGTTAGTTACATATATACAGATAACATTTAAGATGAAAGATGGCCTTTGAGCTACTGCTTGCGAAACCTATACTGTACCTGTTTTCCGATTGTCATGATTATATGTACATATGTTTTATTGATTATATGTTTATATTTAAAGGAATTTATTGCAGTATTGAGGTGAAACTATTCTTACGCTTATTTTCTATAAAGGGCTACGCAGAGGTGTGTAGTACACTCTCAAAGTTCACAAATTACGTTATACGTCCCAGCATGAAAGAGTCAGTAAGAGTATTGCGATATAAAATAATATTTAAAAAAAACTTTTAGCAGCCGTGCTTACAAATTCTTTCTATGAGAAATAGACTTAACAATATGCACGTATGCGATTGTAGTATCATCCTGTAAATAGATGTAGTTCAAATTTCGAAGGATGTGTTAAAATATCGGTTACGGTTGTTCTCGATAGATAACTGTCGGTTCAATCTGTTATCCATAGGTAACTGCCGTTAATCTCCATCGAAAGGCTAAAAAGATAATTTAAAAAACAGTTGACCACAAAGTATCTTTGCCAATCCGCACCGGTATAGCGTAGTATAGTTTGCTCCACGGCAGCACTGGTGCGTTAAAAAATAGTTACTGCAACCATGACACGTATTAAGGATAACACAATATAATTGATAACACAATATAATTTTATTACCTAAGAAAACGGTGAAAGAACTCGGTCATGCTTTCATTCATTCACGCCATTTCAATCCATTTGTATTCCGCGCGCCACCCCGCTGTCGGACATCGCGATGTCCGCTTAGCTGCCAGCTCACTCGCGGGAACCGTTCATTCGAACAAATTGCTGTAATATACTTTACACATGTGTTCCTCTGTGTACACTGATTTCAATCTGTTTTCTACTGTCTATTTTCACGCACGAGTACTATACATATATGGAAATAAATGTGAAAGAAATAATTACTTTCCTTTATTAATCGTCTTTCATTTACATTAAGAATATCATTATATCATTAATAATATCAGAGTAATACCATCGCGGAATTTTTTCTACCGTGAAGCAATAGTTATTGGAACAATTTGTATGTCGGTGTGAAGACTGTGGTTACCGGTACACATAAAACAACTACCTATTTTAAACTTCACGAATAGCAACACATCTGTGACCAACCTCCATTAGCACAGATAATACAAATTATACTCAAATACTACCTAGATTAGGAGACTGTCTCCACCGTGACCTTTCTGTGATCGACCGAAGCTGGCGATGAAAGACCTTAGTTAGGTCCAAACCTAATCCATATATCCCATAAAAACGTAGATTTTAGCGATTAATAGAGTAAATGTCACGTAAATTTGGTTCATTCGAGGTTAAGGGTTATCCCCTTAACCTTGAATTTACGAGCTAGGTTGCAGTCAAATATGAACGGCAGCATCCTTTTACGACCGCTGTCTACTCGTTTACGACTTTCTTAACCGGAGAAAAAAACCCTTAGGTATCCGTTATATTCGAAGCATTGCATTAGGATTTCAACTATGAGCGCTATCAGCGGTAGACAAAGATTGTCGAATGATGACGATTGTCGGCGATTGTCGAATTTTAACGTGATGAAAAACAAGCAGAAATCAGTATCTGGAACCCAAAGTTTTAATCCCCGGTCAGGAAAATTATTAATGGATTTTTCTGACATGAAATTTCATGTGGTATACGTAATAGCATGGAATCTGGATTAATGTACGATGTCTAGTATAAAACTCACCCCTAATTCCTCTATGAGATAACTGTAATATGGGTATGGATGAATCGTAGGAATTAGAATACAATACAACTATTCTTTATTGTACACGAAACAGTTCAACGAAAACAGTAGAAATCTTCGAAGGCACATAAAAGGCGGTTTTATCGTCAACAAGCTATCTCTATCAGACGACTTTTGGGTAGAAGTCAATAACAGCAGAAATCGATACTCTACTCCGTATACATATTCGTCGAAATACCACGGTGATGTTATGAAAAACAAACAGCTGCATGTACGTCCCCAGTGCACTGAAACTTCGTGTTCAAGTGTCCATTCACTATAAGCTGCCACGCGACGCCAGTTCCCCGTAATCTGCCGCGAGAGATCCATTGTGCGGAATGAATTGCTCGGATTACTGTTACTGCTAGCGCGTTTATTCAAACTCGGAATTAATTTGCGATATTTTAATGCAGTGTCAAACTTACAAATGTATTCTTCGCCTCGATAAGAAGTTTCAATGCAACTTTCAACAAGTACCTACTTAGGAGGACAACCGCTCATTAGTGCAAGAAAAGTATGGTACTCCTCTTTTAAAATAAAATTAGGCCAAGCAGTCTATGAATTGTCTCGTAAACTGTTTTTATAAAAATTACCTCTTAACTTTTTATTATTATATACTATTTTACAATATTTATTCTATAAAGTAATTTATGTAAAAAAATTCTATACGAAAATGAACTTTTCCATATTAATAAACACAGCACACACAGAAGAAATTCGGGCGCAGACGGGGAAAATTTGATAAAAGACTGACGTTTTCTGACAGACATCGGCGTAACATATCACCACGTCAATTACATTTAGGTACAGCAAAAAATTTGACGGCAGTTATTCATTTATACCTACCTTTCTAAATGCTTTTATCTTATGGCCACATGAATAAAACAGGATTCGTTGTCGAGTGTGTAGTGAGCCTTTCACGGTACCAGCCTTCAAATTCAAATTCAAAAGTTTTTATTCATTGTAAGGTACGAGTATATAAATACACTTAATGAACGTCAAAACAAATCTTATACATCATCATCTTATTCATCGGCTTTGAACGCCTCTTTTAGGCTTATGTAGACCGTAGTTTTAGATAAAACAATGTTTTTAGTCAGAAGAGTATGGTTACTAGTCAACGTCTATAATAGAGGAAAATGGCTCTTAGGAATATAATGCGTCCGTAAACAGCTCGAAGAGTTTAGATGCGAAATATTACTAACAATAATCATACTAACATAATATTAAACGGACTAATGTCACTAACTGCCCTATTATTGTGGTCCTGTTACGGGTTAATACTGACTTACAAATATATTAATACGTAACAACATGCCTTTAATCCCCTATGAGGTGAGTATAGGAGAGTAGCTCACTCTCACGTTTCACCAATTACGTTATAGGTCCTATAATGGAATTGTTGGTGATCCTATTGCCATATAGTAATAACTGGTCAAAATAATCCTAATTGCCTTATTGCTCAATTCTAGTAGTTGTCGCTCGTAACTGCTTCTCGCTGGATTCCTATTCTTTTCACATAAAAAATTATGTACGTACATTAAGCCCTGGTCATAGACCCTTCAATTGTTCTACTGTTTTACAAAGGCCTCTTGGCACGGTGACTGATAGCTGGTTGGGAAACTTCGCAGGATGTAGATTGTATTATAAAGAACTCCAAGGTGTCCATACTATGTACATATACCTTCACCGTGAAGCCGAATGCTACTTGGAGAGCGTATTTAAGCTTCAAGAGTTTCTTTACAAGACTAATGTAATGAAATACAAAAATGGAACAGAGAACATACAATTGCAAAAAAGTAGAAGTTTAATTGCAAATTCCGCCACGTTTTTGTACAGATCGAGCTACAAGAGGCGCCAGGGCTTTGTTTTTAAAACACTTAAAGGTTTTTAAAACACTTAAAGTGCTGCTGAAATTTATTGTAAGACATTCTAAAAATTCGAGCACAGATACGTAGATACGTTTCCCTGATATTTAATATTAAAACATTTCAATTTCAGAACACTATAATGTACCTTTAACAACATTGTAATATGAGTATCTCAACCACGTCTTAGAAATGTCGTCAACGTCTTGTCTTTGTGAGAAATACACACACGTTATATAAAGCAGATGCCAGAGCAACATCATAAAGTGTTCCGCTTTTACTATTTCATAATATAATAGGTACGCTGTACAAACGACAGTACAGTCACGCGTCCTTCACATGTCCCAACTGAAGTGAAAAAAGGAAATATATAAAACAAGAAACTGATTTCACTGAAACTAGCAGCCATATAGAATCACGGTAGACGGCAGTCCTTTTGCGTCATACGATACTATTTTGCGATAATATTATAAATAAAATTAGAATAGATATTTTCAAGCAAATAATAATACAATTTTTTTTGATAGCCGAGGACAGGGCGCGATCGCGCTCATTAGGGGAGGCCTATGTCCAGCAGTGGACTGGGATAGGCTGATGATTATGATGATTATAATGATGATGATGATGATGATTTTCAAAGTCATAGTGTAAAAACGAATTAGCTTCCACGACGAACATCTTACAGGCCCCCGATTTGTCGTCAATATAACGATTTTGGTAAAGGTAAAGAATTCAAAATTATTGGATTAATGTGTGATACGCCGATATCACACATTAATCACATACGGAGCCGAGACGTGGTATTTTACTGTGGGCATTGTGCACAAGCTTAAACTTGCTCAACGAGCTATGGAGAGATTTATGCGGGATATTTCACTACGCCACTAAATTTGTAACGATGAAATTCGTTTATGAGCTAGACTACAGGAGTTGTTTTCATATTTAACAAGTTGAAGTGGCAAGGGACAGGCCTCATTCTTCAAGCACCAACAACCCATAGCGATTAAAGCTCGTCAAGGCTACATCCCTTCGAAAGAAGACTAGTTAAACTCCTACTCAATGGTCTGATAATCTGATAAAGACAAATGGACACCACTGAATTCGATCACATTGATTCTATTAACTCTGTATCCAATATTGGATTTCTTAGAGTCAAAGTATTTTAAAAAGTTGTTCTCTTATTGTTCCCCTAAAATTATAGTACTCCTATTGAACATACTGCATTATTTTAAATAGTGAAATAAAGGGTTTAAACAAACAACCGCAATTGGTTGTATATCTCGTATAGAATAAAGCGGGAACGTTCCAGGCCCCACGTCGCACAAAAGGTTTCGTGTCCCGCAATCCGTGTGACAAACGCGCTGAATTGTAAAAGTTTAATTGTGAATTCCTGCGCGCCGCGCCGCGTCCGTGACCACGGTCTCTTCTGCTCTCTGTTAATGTGCTCGTGTTGCTTTATATATCAACGGTATATTTATACCAACGGTATATCAACATTACCTTTTTTTCAAAGGTGAATTTATATTTTTAAAGAAGTGTAGTTTATTCCCACGTTTATATTAAGTAGTATACTCCCACGTTTCCCCTGTTACAATTACGTTCCATGGAGTAGGTAGTTAGGCTATTGGCATACACTGGGCATAGGAATTCTAAATTAGAATAACTGATAGTACCCGATCCAGGATTTGAAGCCAGGACCTCCCGAACGGCAATCGTGCTTGCTACCACTCGACCAACGAGGAAGTCTAAAGTCGATAATTATATAGTAAAAATCCAAGGTGTTAGTGTGTATATTATGTAGAATTAGAATTTGTCAAGGACAATTATTTACCGTTATTTTGTGGTGTCCACAGAGGAGTTTATGCATCAACAGTAATAAACGCAATCCTTCGTTAAAATTAAGGTGCTCTTGATTATAAATCAGATCAAAGTTTGTTTTCTCCTCAATAATAGGTATTGCCTTTTGACCGGATCACAAACTTTTTCAAGCGTGATAAACAGTGGTACTTGTAATTTTCTTATTAACCATATATAACACGAGAAATGTCACAGCCTACCCATTTAAAATTTGAATATTGTAGTGTTAACCATTAAACACGAGTAGCAAGAAGAGCAATGACCCGGGTCTTTGAACGTGACGCGCGATGCACAGCGAATAGCAATGATCGTTTGGCGCGTAGCTCTCCGCACGCTAGCACGTGGCTTCACCACGATTAACACACTAAAGTTTATCAACTTTTTCTATGCACATTTTGCAAGACCACAAACGTCATAATACCTTTTTATCGAAATTCTCAGGATTAGCTTTGACTTTTTCTAACAGCTCTTATTCTATATAGTAGAAATAAAACTTGAGATCCTGTTTTTATGTAAAATAAGGATCAAGTTAATAACAACTGTTCTTGTTTTCAAAACGAATTTACACAAACATGTTTACTTTCTTCGCACACAAGAGCAAATATTAAAAAACACCGATGTGTTTGTGTTGAAAAAGGTGTGTGCGGCGGAGGCTGGCAATATTTCTGGCTGACGAAGTGGCTCCCGTAGTCGAGTTAGTGTTATCTGATTTATTGCCGTGCGTACAATGTAACACACGGCCATGAAGGCTTCTCAGCTTATATTTATTTTTATACTGTGGGAGAAACTTTTCATCAAAAAGAAAGTTACGCAGTGAGTACACCATAATCACTCTTTGTTAAAGCCTGACAGATTAGCTTGTTTATAGAGAACACTAAACACAGTGGGCGGTCGAAACGAGTAACAAATTCTAGAGTGGAGGATTCGACAAATTAATCAGACAAATTCGAGCTCAGTGGCGTGCCATTGGAGAGGCCTATGTCCAGCAGTTGACGGGAGTAGGCTGATAATGATGATGATGGTGTACTCGCTGTTTCTCTTTGTGCGATTACCGACATACTCACCCTCACCGATTTACGAAGGTGCAAAAAACACCGCCGATCCGACGTTATCCGACATATATATTTTCAAAAAGTTATACAAACTTCCAGCCAGTGCGTAGATATCCCCGCATCGCACCACGTACCCGAAGGGTCAGGGGAAGTTCCGACTTCATTACTCGTTGTTTGCAGACCCTCTTCTTATCATCTAATTACGCAACGCTACTCCGAATTAGGCTATTTGCACAAGCAGGAAACGGCACAGCTATAGCAGTGTACTGCTGTTCAGAAGTCTATTGTTTAATTTATATGTAAAACCGTTCCTTGCTGTTTCCTTACGAATAGTGCTATCATTGGAGTGTTGTACTCACAAGACATGTGTACATACATATACGTACATACGTGATCTGCTAAACGGTCTATGTTTTCTTCTTAAATAGTATATACCTATTTAAAAAAACGAGCCCAGTTTTTGTAAGTATCAAAGCAATGTGGGAGGGTAAAATTTATTATTTACTCACCGTAATCGACAAAAATATTTATAGAAAGAGTAACGTGGAAAGTATAGTAGAGATTATTTCTGAAAGTAGAATTAATTCATATTATTAACAGTAACTTCAATAACATGTTTATGTTGTATCATTACGTTTACACCTAGTTATGGAACCAACCCTTACATGAGTTGAATCAGATATAATTTAGTCATGTTTTTAATTTTTGCGAAACGCTTAGTGGTAAAACTATAACAAAAAATGTAATTATTGTAATTATAATTAGATCACTCCGTTTTTTACTTTTTATTCCTAATTTGCTAGTTAAAAAAACTGTCATAACTCAATTCGTTAATTTTGTAGCGTGTATAAATGAGTTCAATTTCAATCAAATACATACACACACTATCAGCCCGTCATCGTCCACTGCTGAACATAAACCTCTCCAATGGCACGTCACTGAGCTCGATCTTCAACTCTTCACATCTAACCACTGCCAGCCACTTTGCGTGTCTCCTTGCTGGAGGGCGTCGTACGCTACGTTTAAAATAGAATAACTCTAAACATTTTTCAATAAGTAACAGCTTTACTACATCAAACAAGCATTACTTCATTATATAAATAGCGCTGAAAATAGACAGACGGTAATAAAAAACAGAAACACCATCTGATAGTAATTGGTCACTGTCATCCATAGAAATCTGCCAATAAAACTACGTTTGAAGAAGTTATGACTAAAATTCAAGTATCAATATTGATGTTAAGTTAAACATATTATATACATTATTTCTTCTCCACAATGCAATCTTCTTGATTTACTAACGATAAGGATAATTACGTAATCACTGACCGGTACCACGAGGGACAAATATCGTCACTGAAATTGACAGTCTAATTTTTTTAATGGCAATGAATAAGACATAAGATTTAAACATAAATAAGGTTATATATAGACATTTAAATCCGCAGTTCGTATCGTTCTGGCCAAATGGTCGTGTTTGGCTATAATTACACCTTACAGTAAGCGAGATTTACCGTGGGAAGTAACACAGTCGCCTAGTTCCTATTCACGTTTATTTACCTATAAGTGTTTGACGGATCGCAGACCGCGTGCAGACGGCCTAAGCATGCATAATATATGTAAGGTACACCTTCGCAGCACGTGTTTTATGGCTGTAACGTTGAACAGGACACTGTAAGTGTACAATAGTATCTGTCCAGTAACGGCGACGTAAATGTCAAGTTTATTGCTCCGACAACCGTAAAATTAGACCCATAGTTAATAACTGCGGATTGTAGCCTTGTTCATTACTACGTCGGCTTTTCGTTCTCCGTTTAAAGCATACGAAATCTTGTATTGAATTAATTACGTTTATGAAATTAAATAGATATTATGTTGATAATTTTAAAATATGCAAAATCAATTACAATCTAGAAAATAGATTGGAAAACTTTGTAAAAAAAAAAGTTAGTTTCTCTTCTTGCTGAAATTTTAAAATAATCGTTTAATTAATAGCGTCTATGTCCTTTGAAGACGATTTTTAGCAGTATCTCAGTAGTGATAGTGGGGATCAAAACACATACAACAGTGCTGGCTTTTGTTATACCCACATCTGCATGTGGATCCCACCAGCGGATTCCATAGGTCTGGACGCTATATGCGGAGTCGATTTGGTTGCAGGATCTTGCTTGTACTGTACGGACTGTGATACCGGACTGTGTTCATATTACAAACCAGTTTTCCTTCTCTGAGTGCTAATGGAGATGCACTGGCAATTGTACTCCTTTCGAGTTATACGAAGCCTTGGAAAGAATGAGAGAGTTCATTTTGCACTCCACCGGCATTTTGTGTGCAGTAATGTAATATATATGCTCATATGTCATATATATTTATGTAAATATATCTACTGTTTCTTCTATGTACATATTTATATCTGTAAATATCAACTAAAGCTTAACAAATAATGTAACTTTTAAATTCAAGAAGTCATTAAAATCCAGCAAAGTACAGTAAATAAAACTTTTTTATATTTATGGGAAAGTACCGCAAGAATCTTAATTGACAAGGTACTCGTTTTACAACGACTTAGTAACGAGAACTTCCTGTTAACCCACAAACATTTTATGTTTCCCGAATTGTTACTCCATTATAGATCATCATCATCATCATCATCACAATCAGCCTATCTCAATCCACTGCATATTCATTATATATATATAGTTCTATTTCAACATCGTGTAGAATGATGTGCTCGTACAATGTTTTAAATTTTTCTAACAGGATCTCGGTCAGAAGAGGTATCTGCGACGCATCATAAACTCGACACTCGTTCACCATTAAGGTCTCTTTTGAAAGAATGTAGAATATGAGTACCATATATGAATTACTATTTCTAAACTTCGAAGAAACACAAGAGAATATAAATGAAACAAAACAAAATCTCACAAAGCACTCAACATATGTTTATCTGTCGCTGTTGGGCTGGAAGGAGCACGGACGTCTCAAGGACGTCGCGCACAATAGAACTGAATCGTGACAGCCTCGAACTGAACTGCTAAGAAATCCTAAACGCGACGCAGTTGCTTATTACATTTAACAATGAAATAAGCAATCTCAGCGTCACTTAATATGTATTTTCTGTAGATTATATTTGTACCACACTGTGTATCGCAAAGATAAGAAGAACTTGATTAATTAGAGTCATCTGTGAAAGACGATGGTGCTTCCACCTAGGTGATAATGTTGCAAACTAGACGTAGATGCTGTAGTTCGTTGAGTAAGAATTTTATTCTACTACCTACATTAAAGGACGCTAAAATGAGTATGCTATTTCTATGTAAACCGAGCATCACATGATGCGGAGGTTCACTTATGTCCATATTGTTGTATAATTATTAGCCCGATGCTTTTAAATTTCCACAGAAAGCAGCTAGTTTGATTCTCCGATACGACAACCATATTCTGTGATATTATATCATGATTGTGATCATATCATACATACAATTGATATACAGATATCATACATACATACGATCATGATTTACGAAGATCGTACTATACCTATAGATCGAGTAGAATTGAAGGCGTTCCAGCTTGTTAAAGAAGGTCAACATAAAGATTTGGATAACACACATTAACATAATCAATAACGGGAATAACAAGGGAACGGATAAGCGTGAGTTTCCTTTTTAGAGGATTTTTTTAAAAGTGAAGCGAATTACCTTTTGTTCAATTTTTAATTCCCTATTCACTTATAAGCCTGTATTACATCTACTTATAAAAGAAAGTGATAGGGTTTATAAATATAGGAAACAGTGGGTGAGAGTATACCACCTTGCGGCACACCACAGTCTCTATCAACCAATTCTGCACATTGATGCCATGAAATAACTACTTAGTAAATAACTACTACTAGTCGGCTGGAAATAAAATTCGAAATGATTCTTATAACCTGAGAAAAAATCACAATTCTTTACGAATGGCGTGAGTCAATTAGAAAACCTCAAATACGTATAAAACGAAACGCTTGTCTTTCATAACTGTACCGAGTAATACCATTTATCCGGCAAAGTAAACAAAAAATACTGAAGCTATATTTAGTTTGCGACTACGTATTACGATATACGTATCATAATACTTACACGGCATGGAAGATAGCGAAGCTTCCGTCTCCATTAGAAAGTAGAGCCGGCTGCCCCAGTAACCCGCTTGCGCTCACATAATGACGACTCAGCATCTCGTGCGAACTATAATGTTACATTCAGACTTCACTGTTATACTTAAGAGTGGTATCAAACTTTTATAAACATTCTATTTACCATACGTGTTATTTCTACTCACCCGTTAGTATGAAAATACTCGTACATACGAGTATATAATTCCTTTTATTGTCTAAGCAGTAATACGTGAATACTGAATGCGCTACCAAAAAACATTTATGCTAATAAAATGCATTGTATTCACTGACTTTTCTTTTATTATTGTTTATATCATCTATTATTATTTTGTTTGGTCATAGAAAAAATGTTTTTTCATTTATTTCTCGGATAGTGGAGGCAAAAACAAAGAATTCCATTAAAACCATTTCAAATTATTTTGATGAAAACAACATGAGATGCGACAAGCCGAGGTCAGGACGCAATGGCGCTCATTATTGGAGGCCTATGTGCAGCAGTGGACTGAGATAAGCTGATGACGATAACGAACATGAGTTTGGTTACCTTATAGATACAACGGATCAAATTTCGTTCAGACACGGCTGTATTTATTATTGTAACTATTGTCGCCATTGAGTACGAGTGAGGATATCTAAATCTCAAAAGATATAAGACCCAAGAGCCACTGATTCTTCGATTTATCTATATATTCAATTGAACACGCTACTCTCCCATTAAACTCTTCATTAATTAACAAGCGCCAAACATGAATTTACAATAAAGAATTTTAACACGAATATTTAATTAATGATCTTTTAGGCGGTGAGAGCTAAATCTACAGCATAGAAAAACACCGCTCTCAATAGACTTTGTATGAAAGGGTCGGTAATTCACTAACCCGTATTACGCCTGCATAATGAAAAATCAGTCCTAGCCCTCGATATAAGCTTCTTATCCGTTCACTTAGGGCCTGCCCTCATTTATTACAAGAAAATTGTAGCAGATCGTCAGTATAAGGAAGAACCCTTAATTAACGTTGTTTTTCTAAACTAAAACTTAAACGGAACTGAAGAAATGTTGCAGCAAACTGCACTTGTACTACATCCCTCCCCCCTCCCTCCTTTCCCCTCTCCACCCCGGGATTACAGGCGTCATGTTATGTTACGTTATTAACACATAAATACGATAACGATGCACCTCAATATTTTCCATAAATGATCCGCCCAATAATTTTACCATATTCTATTAGTCGCTAATGTTAAAGGAAATAATACATAATATACATAATTAAAAGTCTACTCATATGTGTATCACTCATATACATAAGTGTTAATTTTCCATCCTTTTTTGGTGAAGTAGCACAATAATACTAGGGCTTGTTAGTTCATTTGTAACATAACAAACAATAACCATTAAGGACATATTTTTAACCTACATAGGTATACTTATAATGTATGCTTTATAGAGAACTATTGATTGCATGGAACCGGCCAGTAAAATGATGAAGTACCCTTATTCTGCCGAATCGCTCACCGAACCGACCCAAATGTAAATAAGAAATTTCGTATGGAGGTCTGTTAATGGCGAAATGGAATCTCTGAAATAGGTGAGGCGGCGCTAAGATTGATGTTTTTATCTCCCTAGTTCGGTGGGTAGCTGGTAAAGTGCCAGGGGTTTTGTTACCTTCCGGTTACGTTGCATAACTTGCGTGTATATTACACGTCTATATGCACTTACACTGATATGTAATAACAAATGGTTGCTATGCTGAATAATCAAGAACCAAGTCAACGTTTAGTCCAAAGCTGTGATACACAGAATGCTTAAAATTTGAAATTATACGCTAAAATTGATCAGTGCTTAGAAAACCTTGCGTAAAACAAAAGAAGCAAAGCGTTACGTCTTATATTTCATAGATACGTGGAAGACAGACACAGCGTGTTTTCAAAACGTTAGACTTGCTTAATTCAATCTACCACAATATGGAATATGGAATGTGTTCGTGAACAAAAGGTGTCTAATTATATAAAGAACTACCAAAACTATAGCCGTTAAACCACAAATACTGTAATAAAACAACACGCTATCCAATACTCGACTGAAGACGTACTGGTACCATCCATAATCCTGTGATAATTCTGTAGATATGCCAAGCAAAAGATGTACCCCGCTCTTAGGGGTAGCGGTAGGTTGTTCAAAGCCTATGCGTGCAAAGGATACTAAGTGAGCTGCGGGTATATGAAAGATCTTATCAATTAATAAGCTAACCAGGCTACATACATACATATACTCG
>DWME01001376.1:0-25215 GCA_018244795.1 Parelbella ahira ahira
ACTAGAGGTGCAGTCATTTATTATTCTTTCCCTAAATGTAATGTCAATCGGTTGTGTTTAATATATTATTGTGATTAGAAGAATTCTAACAAGAGTTTCATTGAAATATTACCTAATCCCAATAGTATACGCATGTGTATACAAATACATATTAACATAATTATATCAGCCACTCTGTTAGCACCACAAAGGCTCTTCTTCCACAAAGGCATTAGGCTCCAAGCCTAAATTAGGTTCTGATGGCCGTGTACGGAAATGTCCCAAGAATGTCCGTCACTATTACGAGCTATAATCAGCTGTTTTCGTGAACGTAACTCGCGAGCTGTAATAACGACACACAATAGCGTCGTCAAACATCGAAGGGACAGCGTCAAGTTCGATAGTGTGCCAGTGTCGTAAACCGTGATCAAGGCCGGTAAGGTCGCGGCCACATACCACCGGAATATTACGATTAAGCTTTGACAGCGGTACTCAACCTAAAAAAAAACTTTAAAGTAACGTAAATCATATTAATGCCAGTATATTAACATTGTAAGCGTAACTGGTCGAAGGCGGGAGTTTACTTACTACACCCCTCTGCCTACCCCTTCGGGGACTACAGGCGTGATGTTACGTATGTTACGTCAACGTTAAACGTATAAAAAGAATATTATTTTCTATCAATTCCACTACACAAATTCTTGTTACAAATGGTTACTATTCTAAAAACGACCCACTTCTGTGGAGTGATGAATGAACGATTAGGTCAGATTTAGAATGACTAAAACAAAATCTCCCGATATCTTTATATGACAACGCACATGAATACTTTTTGCGCAAGGATTTTTATATGATACTAAATTACAGACAAATTCTCAAGTTTCAGGAAGTGTTCTTTCACAATGCTCAACGCCCAATCTAATTGCTCTAGAATAGCAATAGCGTTGTAAACAACTTAAAATAGAACAGATACTGACTGAACTCATACTAACATGTACTAACCGGACTCATAATACTGTACTGTCCTGACATCAATTTGTCACTAGCTTATCATGTTATTAACAATTTATAATAACCGAGTAAGATGACACTAAGTCATATTCTAGCAGTTCTATTCAAGGTCGGTAGTAAGCTACAGGTGGCAAAACTAAATTGTAAATGTTGCCTGTTACTAAAACGAAAAAACCATAAAAAATTAGACAGAAACGTAAAACTACGACTATAATTCCCGAAGGAGTAGGCAGAGGAGTCCGCTTCCACTTTTCACCAGTCACGTTTATGTCCTATGGAATAGGCGGTGAGCCTATTGCAATGCACCGGGCACAGATCAACACAGACAGTCAGGCAGACTACTAGAAATTCTAAATCAGAAAAATCCAATAGCACAAGAGCCGGGATTTGAACCCAAGACCTGATGGGCAGTCACGCTTGCAACCACTCGACCAACGAGGCAGTCAATAAAAATAAGACAACCGCCCATATTGAACTTGTTCAAAAATTTAAACGCACATATACACACTTAATAGAATAATAAATTCGAACATTCGTACAAGTGTGCACGCGCCGTGTACAGTCGATGACGCAAGTGTTATGATCACGCCGACCGTCTCAGATGCAAGCCGCAGATGTCGATTACAATAATGGCGCATCGATTGCACAGGACTGTACGTACGTAGATCTCGAGTGTGTTTACATTTGGCCTGTCGTGGCACACGGTACAGTCGTGTACATAATAATATAACTGTCATAAATAAAGCTCCCCCGATTTCACCACCGCACTGACGATTATGACATTGAACATGTTCATTACGAACCCGAGATATTTCTGGCCAATAATACGCTCGTTACAAAATTATCGTACCGGCGACGCTTGCAAACTTCCAGGAACTAATTGAGAGTAGCCGTAATAAATTTTGAGAAATATAATTACCTGAGCTTGTTAAGTCGCAGTTGTCGTAATATGACAGCCGCCTGTAAATTCTGCTGCCGGATTTTCTCCGACTATGAGCCTATGACTGCATACCTAATGCAGAAATGATTCCATACTTTACTTTCCATATATTCCGTATTCCGTACTATTATAAAAAATAGTACTAAAATAATTAATAATGTATTACCAACGCTTCAAACTAATTCGCTCGTCTCCTCGTCATACGCCTCCACCGTTTTATCGTTCCATAATGTGCGAATTTCCAGCCCATTGTATGCATTTTAAATAACTTCATGGAGAACTCTAGAAAGTTCAAGTTTAATAACGATATGTACCTTTACTGTTACATATAATTATTATATTTAACATTTTAAAAACCCCAAAGTTTAAAAAAAAAATGTTGCGCGCCAGTACCTACTAAAATTCAACATTCATGGAAAGGGGGCAGAATTTTAAGCCACTAAGTTACAACTGCTATCGATACTTAATCACTGCTAGTCCAAATATGAAAATTTCGAAAGTAGAATATCAACTGTAAGTAACTTGTTCTTCACCAAGTTTCCAAGCGCTGACTTAAGTAACGGGAGCGACGTGCCAACTTTGCACTTTATCAACTACCCTCACAAAATTTAACACGTCCAACTTGGCTGTCATTCGATACTCACTGAATTCCAAATTTCAAACTCCATTCGCCATACTGTCATTAGCGAATGCGTAACTCAATTTTTTTTTATTTCTATTTTATCGACTCCTTTATCATTCCTCTGTTGGGATGTTGGTTTTCTCTCATAAAGAGAGGGTTAAGGCCATAGTCTGCCACGGTAATTTTACCACGTCTGTCTCGTCACTCGGCTCTCATAGAGTTCGTAACTTTAAACTCCAATCACCATACTGTCATTAGCGAATGCGACTCCATTATACACACGTGTTTAGACTTATTTAAACATTACTGCTTCATCATCATCATCAGGCTATCTCAGTACATTTGCCGACAAAGCCTGTGGCTGGTTGCGACAAGCACACGGCAGAACGCGATGGTGCTCATTAGGAAGTCTGTCACTGCTCCCGCCCCGACCCTTTTATCCAGTGTATCGCAATAGGCTCACTCCATTAAATGGAACATATAAAACACCTAATAAAAATTAGGAGCACTATACTCATCTGCCCACCCTTTTGGTAAAATACAGGCGTGATGGGTTACGTAATATGTAATCGTTAAAGCATTTAATTTACGACTCAACTCTTCAGCAAGTACGTCTAAGATATGTCTCAAACAAATCCTGCCCGCCGAGTTAGCGACACGTGTTTCAAAATTGGAACACGTGAGCAAACGTTTACTGAGAACGCATCAAAGTGCAAAACGGTTCCCGCTCGTTCCATTCATGCTTTAGTCATCGTTGCAATGTCAATAGTTATTAGAACGTATTCCTCGAGAACACGACGGAACGTTCCGCGAGCAAATACGTCTGTTCGAAATCTTGCTAGATCTGAAAATGGATTCTAGCGCAATTCCTTACGTATAATTACTTGATGTACATTATATGTTGTAATGTTTGTAACGTTTATTAAACCAGTCACTAATATAACAATTTTAGTGGTGTATCTTGCGAGATCTTGCGATATGTGATGCAATGCTTGCGATTGCGATCTTGCGAAAAGACAGTCTAGAATAATTCCTAAAGTATAATTATCTGATATTTATATGTAGAGCACATGACGTTCATTAAACCGCTCGCAAATATATTTAGTTCAGTATTGTAGACTATTATTTCCCAACATAGTTATTTGTATATTTTATTATTCACTATCATTATCATACATCCTTACCATTCAATCGAATTCAAATCCAAAAATCTATCTCTATATACAACTGTACATACATATTCTCAATGAGTACAAACTTTAGTGACAATGATTAATATGCCTACTTAAGTCATAGTAATTTCTTAATTCGTCAAAAAACTTCCCAACTTCTGGCGTGAGCTAAACTCCGAAAGGGAAAAAACAGAAAGATTAATTGAGTCCCCGCGGAACGGTCTCCGCGGTGCCATTTGCATCAGCCGCGAAGCGACGGGAGTAACGAAAATGTGAATTGGTGCCAAGGACGCTCCAGCGGTGGCTGGCCCTTCAGGTACTATAACCAGAAATTATCAGTAGAAATACAATTATACAGAGATGATATCGGAGGGTATCGCGATGAAGGCGATTATGGTAATTTTGAGAATGATAATGTAAAGTGTATAGTCACTGTAACTCAACCCTGGAGTGAAATGAACCCTTGTGATAGATTTGGTACATTTCAATGAAAGGTCAGACAATATAATGATGTATGAATAATACTTTAAAATAAATATAACTTCTCAAAGAAGATTTTTATTGAAATGCCTGGCACAAAACTTGGATTCTTTGATATCTTTTGCCACCACTATTATGAAACCATCAGTTCCAATTTCTTATCTCACTAAGGAACGATATGAAGTTTATAGTAATATATAGGCTCTTGCCCGCGACTCCGCCCACAACGGTAATTTTGATTTGACTTCTTGGATGATACTATAAGTAACTCTAAATTTTTTATATTGTATTGTATTCTGATAATACGAGTATGAAACTCTTATAATCTAATGAACTAATTAGAAATAAGCTAATTAAGTAAATGTGTTACATCTTAACAATTTACGAGTGTACATGAGCGATTAACTATAACTATATAGATACTCATTACCTATAAAGAATGAACGAATGAAAAACCAATTTAATTTTATTAACATCAGTTACTCTCCACAAACAAGCTTGGACATCATAAGCCTATTTATGTCCAGTGTCGGACATAGCCCCCCTCTGAGGGGCTTTTTCTGCTTAGATATATCCCTTAGTATAACAATTCCTTTATAAACAACCCTTACGTTTTTCCGCATACCGAGTATACTCATCTACAAGCGTCCCCGTCCGAAAAGGCTTACCTGAAAAAAGAAAGAAAACATTAAACACAATTGCACACATTGAAACATTGTTGCAATTCAGGTAAAAAACAACACCATAACAATATGTCAGTTTTTGAAAAAATGTCATTTATACTCTTGTGTCAATATGTTGAAATAAGGTCCATAACAATCTATATGAGGAAAATCGAATCGTGTCAAATGTGTCCAGTGATTCCTCATTCCCGCGACGAAAGTGGACGGTTGAAAAATTGTAGGAATTATTTTTTCATTACAATAATTCCGATGAATAATGCATAAATAACAATGACGAAGTGGACCAGGGCACAGCAGTGGGACTTTAATGGGTTTTTACGCGCCCTATGATTAATAATTGTATTATTCTGTGTTGTCTTATTCCGACAGTAGAAAAAGCGTGATGAAGTATTCTGCAAGCATCCTCGTATAATGAAACCGAATCATAAATTAAACAATCGGACACACAACTGCGACTGCAACTTGCAACAGACTACTTTTTTGTTTATAGAATTTTCCTATTCAAAGAAACGATGTACCTATATTACTTCACGTGAAAGATAATGCTATCGGCCAAGTTATTTAAGATCAAATCAAAGAATTCAATATAATTGAATTTGTTATTCTATATTTTTACGCAGTTTTGTAAAAAGATGCGCGTCATGGATTTGAATCCCCATAATGAGAGCCTAAATTCTTAACCACTAGGCTATCACTGGTTTCGTTGACTGCAGGCTACATTTAAAATAGTGTACTTTTATATAACTATAGTTTTTTTTTATACGTCCATTATCAATTTTACTGCTGACTGTCAAATGTACCTAATAGACCGTAGTATAATTAAATCACAGCGTCGCGTCGTGTAAACAGTTCCGGATGATTAACTCGAATTTTTCTTCAACAAATAGAAAATCGCCCCAACGGGGAATCACACCAAAAGAGATTTCAATACGACGCGGCCACTCCCCCTCGTTCCGAGATACTCGCGAGAAATTCGCGTGAAATACTCAGAATTCAGAATTATGACGAATCAGAATGCAAATATTCTGAAAGGGCCCCGACATTCCAATCGCCGAGTACATATTTGATGAGCGCCGCCAAGGCCGCTATTACAATATTTACACGAATTTCGTCGTCTGTACAAGGCCAATGGGACTTTAAACGGGGACCAGGAATGGACTTGAATTTGAGAGAACAATAACAAATTTAATAAATGAGTACGCAACATTTGACCCTAAGTACAGAAAGCCCGTTATAAACCATCACACGTTTAAAATCAGAAGAGTATTGTACACTACCATATTTTATGAGTTACGTTTACCTCCCACAATGGAATAGGTGGTGAGCCTATTGCCACGTTACGTTTAAAATGAGTGTCTGAATAGACGGACACAATCTATTCATGTGGAATGAGACATTTAAGGCGAAGTTCGCGTGTGAAATTTTTCTCCTTTCCCTAATCTTTTATTATTATGCAACACTATTTTTCCCCTTACTTTTTGAGTAACGAATGATCGTCAAATTGTATATATACCTTCTAATTGGGCCTAATGAAGTTATTTTAGCAGCTTAAATAAAAAACAAACATGTATCAGATTGACAATAAATAAGTCCTTATTGTTTCCATTGAGTTGTTCTACAAGTCATTAAAACCATTATAAGGTAATTAAAAGCCATTTAAGACGTACATAACTGAGACTGGTACATATGTATAAAAAACTAAAATTGTATGTAAATCAAACAATTATATTATCTACGTCGCTTGAACGAAACCAGTAACAGATAACTATAACGATGAGAATTAATAATTAATTGAACCAAGTTTTCCTTAACTAGAACTATAATATATTATATCAAACCTAAATAGAACTATAGCTACGTAACAAACATGTATTTGAACGTACGTAACAAACATTTCGCTGAGACTTGTATGTAAATTTTCATACAATTTAAATATCGACGGCTATATTTTGTACAGAACCACTATGTTAATGAACAGGTCCAATGTTGCTTCGTCACAACAGAACAGGAAGCAAACTATATAATGAATAAATAAAAATATCAAATAAGAATCAATGCACGATATTTATGAGTATTTAAAATAGAAATCAGGTGTATTTACGTCTGTGTGGCCGTGAAATTGTTTGAGTCGAAAATAATTTAATATTATATTTATTCTCTACCGAATCCCTAAGGGAGCCGGCGCCGGCGTAACAATAGAATTATAATAAATAGCTTAAAATAATATCTACTTATACTAACTCCCTGTCAACAACAGTCCTAAATCTACAGTACTGTTCGTGCAGTTGCAGGTGGTTACGGGTCGCAGCAGCCAATTGTGTCTGTTTTCCAGCTTGTTTGTTAATCTCTTAATAAAAAAAATTAAGTATCAATATATTTTTACTAAGGGCTCTACCAGAAATGAGAAATCGTAGTTTACTTGAACTACGCCATAGAGTAAGTGCGGTATTCCTCTTATATTTTAATACTGAAACGTAACATCACGCCTGTAATCCCCGAAGGGGTAGGCAGAGGGTTGTAGTACACCCCCACGTATCACCAGTTACTTTTAAGTCCCATGGAATAGGTGGTGAGCCTATTGCCATACACCGGACACAGATCCAGACTCCGAGTCACTACTAAAAATTCTAAATAAGAATAATCCAATAATACCGGACCCGAGATTTGAATCCAGGACCTCTCGATCGGCAGTCGCGTTTGCAACCGCTCGACCAACGAGGCAGATGAATACTGTTATACTGTAACGGTATTATACATAGTTATCATTTTTGTTTATATAGATTATTTTAAATTGTAAATATTACAGACGTTACATTTGTGTTAATTTGTTCAAAATATACGAAACGCTCGATTTTTCTTTCATTCATTTTATTTCAAAATAGCATTATCCACTCTTTGAGAGAATGTTTCAAAGTTTTTGAGAATGTTTCAATCGTACCCCTGTGACGATTAATCCTGATGTGTCTAGTTGTAGGTCCATAACAAAATTCAATAACTATTTTATCAATGAACCAACATTCACATCTATTGAATTTTGTTAGACACTGACAAAACTGTACTCGTGATGATAAAAATGCACTATGAAATAAAAATCTTGTAATTTTTTTTCAATAGAGACAATTATCGCTTTAAGCTTTGTTATTTGAACTAATGAATTATTCTAGAAGTAGGGGTTGTGACAAAACTCTATTTAATTCATAGGTATCACATAAAACTCATCGTAACATTTTTTGCGTCTAGAGATTGAAGCAATAACTTGAAAATACAACTTCAAGTCGTATGTCACGAGCAATAAACACACTATATAAAGTTTTATTGCCGCGCTTACAGATTGAGATAAAAAGCAAATTACACGAAAACACAACCAACTATTTATGTGAATAGTAAAACATTTATCGCCACCGAAGAAAATTTAATAAAAACAGAGCCCCACGTTGGGCGCCAATTATGCTAAGAAACGTTACTTATTCTTGAATATTTACTTTCAAAAAAGATGACATACGTTTTTTAGTACGAAAAAATTTAATATCACTATTATATCATCACGCGTGGTCTCTCACAGGGTAAGCAAAGCGCATCGAATACCAAATATCTATACGTCTTTCCCGATATGACAGTAAAAAAGCAAAGAGATCTAAAGTGAATATAATTCTGCAATCAAATATCAAGTCATATGACTTGATATGCCTGAAGCAATAAACATGCTATAAAAAAATTTATTGTCCTCGCAACGAATTGAGCTTAACAGAAAATCACATGAATATACTACGCATATTTTATGTGAAAAGTGAAACGTTCATTGGGTTCAAATGGAATTTAATAAAAACATATAACACGTGTTGGGCGCCAAGTTAACTAAGGAAACTTACTTCGAAAGGATAAGTTAATTACGTTCAAGGAAGCGTAGCACACGCTCTGTTGATGAATATAACATAATTACACGTAGAATGTACGTAATTCTTCATTGAAAATCAACCCTCGCTTGTACGTCGAGATGAAGTTACCAGTAAATTAAGCCAAAATGGTACATGTTATTGCTGAACAGAAAAACATTAAAGACGAATGTAAAATAGCTGAATATTATTGAAATCACTTCTCATCAATGTAACGTCAAATATTTTTTATGGAACAATTAATGACTTAGAAACAGTTACAAAGAAACATGTAGCGTACGTAACAGGAAAACCATACGTTATCAAACTGCTAAAGGAAGGACGTCCAATCTGGGTTGTTGCAGATTTACGTCTCATAGACGTCCAAGGCCACGAATGTAACCAGGATAGCCGTGGAAAAAAGTATTAGTATGAGCAATATAAGTTGCCCAATCATAGGTCATAAAGGGTACATCTAGCATGTGATAAATATTGAGTTTATCATTTATCCAATTATAGTCTGTGTTCTATTATGTTATTTATAGCTCTATTTGTAGAGTTCAAAAATATATTCATGTAAATAAGGCCACTGTCGTATATTTTATTGTTGTCAACGCGTAGGTTTGTAAAAAGCGCTTCTAACTTCACATTAATTGTCTGCTGTACTTACATAAACTGAATCGTTACCCAGTTCATTGTCGTTGGGACCTTCATTAGGACTTTCGCAATGTAAATGATAAAACTTTTAAAATTACGTGTAACGAAAATTTATTTTCACCGTAATTTCACTTATAAAGGTCGAATTATAAAATTGTTCTAATGTTAAATGTATTTTATAATTTTAAAGAATAAAGTATGAACAGATTGCAAACACTAGAAAAAATACACAGGTATACCGTGATATTTATCTACTGTGTTAAACCTTTTAAGAATGAAAGAAATATTTCCAGACAAAATTAAAAAAGTTTTCCATTAAAATATTAACATATACCTAAAATATTAACGCAAACTTCTTTGCGTTGCTAGGTCGAAGATCGATAACATTCTGTACCAATAAAACTAGAATCAAACACCAAACATAAAAAGATTGATTATTAACATTTTATTAAATAAGATATAACAGACGATTCAACAAGGCATAAAACCACAATTGAACTTCAACATTGAAAGGTTACCGCAAGACCGCGGCGAGGAAGCAGAGGCAATAATATAACCACAAAACATTCACATACATCTTATATTACTATTTGCATCGACCTTTGTCACGTTGGAACTCATCCTTGAAATAAAAATAAATAAACTCCACAATTAAATAAGTGTAAGTCCATAATAACATCAAGTATGACATCAATGCAATCACTATAATAAATTAACGACATTACAAAAGAAAAATAGAAACATTTTATTTTGGTGGGGTAACTATATATAATCTGACTTTTTAATGTAAAATACAATAATTTTATCGAACTGACAAAGGAAGGGAGCAAACAGGTTTCCACAGCAACTTAAAAAAAATCCTATATAAGACTATACCACCATCCACCTTTAAATTTAATAAAGAATCCTACTTCACTATTAACAGCAATTTAATCAAGAATTTAATAATGAAAGATATAAGCAAATTAAATTTTAAAGTAAAGTACATTTTTAGATAAATAACTAAAGAGAATCAACGATACAAAATTACTACCGAATAAAGCAAGAATGAACGTGAAAAAAAACATTAGAAAATGGCCACGCGACTGGTCCAAATCATCAATCAGTCCAAAAGAACAATCACCAGTCTAGACACAATAGAAAGCACTGAAAAGACCAATATCTCTTGTAACTGCCTCACAAAATTGAGTAATACTCCTCGTTTGGACCTGTTCCCTCTTTATGAAGAGTAAAACGTCACCAGTAATAAGTACACTACTTTCGGCAAGTTTCTCAGTTTTTTGGTTACTAGGTAAACTCAGCATCACATTGATAATCAAATACCACTCGATAGTGAAATACAAATGACAGAAAAGTTAAACTGAAGCTCTTAATAGACGTTAGTAGTAAGCGATATAATACATTTAGAACTAAGTCGCAATAACAAATGGAGAATAGAAAAAGAGACGTGGAATGAGAACGAACACCAAACGATAAGAAGTAAATTGGTAGGATTTCAATATAATGGAGGAACATAAAGCAGTAAACACGAACATAATTCAAGCTATAAATCGCGATCGGAACCACAATGAGTTTTATAACGCAGCAAAATTGTCCGCGACAACGGTGCAGAGAAATAGGCGTTTTTCAAAAATATTTGCTTGGTAGGTGTTTGTATTTTCTATTTGTTATATAGAACAGGATGACAATCGGTGTTGTATACGGTTGGACGATAACAAGTCGCGATGATGCTTGCAATGTAAAACAAGTGCCGTGATCACATTATGTGTGAAAACCTTTAAATTCAATGCTTTTTAATATTTTTAAACTATAATGCTTTTGTCGACTAGTAAGACATTTCATCATTCATAACTTAGACCTTTGAAGATTCATATACATATAAACGTATAACACGATTGAGATAGACAGAATTGACTTAGAAACAGAACTATTAAGAAACAGATCTATTCGCCAATCAAGATAAAAAGATACAGCCGCAAAACAAATTAAAATCATCGATAGTTCGACTAAAGATGTTCAACAATTCAATTTAACCCACTACAACACTGGCCTAGATCGAACAACTCTCCGAATACTTAAAAGCAACTGTAAACGGGTAGTAAATGCTAGTATTGTTCCATAATATACAAAAATAAGACAACAAGAAGGCGGAACAAGTAATGTTACCAACAGAACACAACGCTCTATTTCGAAGCATAATTATGTTCCAGCACAAAAACATTATAAAATCCTAGTTACGAGCACTAACCGCCTGCAACAGAACACATAAAGCCGCTTCTTGTGACGCAACTTTAATGCTCCCATGTCGTATACACAATGGTAGATTAGAAGCGAGATAAGAATTCATTGAGTCGAAATATCTTAAAAGGCGAAAGATTTATATGTTTCGAAGGGTCCTCAAAGGGAGGACTATGGACAAAAACTCCTTAAGACAGACTTTTCACAGTTTTGGATTTAGACAGGCTGATGAGAATAAATATCATGATGAAAATTTGGACTCGATATAATAACAATCGACTCGATAATATATCGGTATTAATTTATTCGCTCGTTTTCTGACAACTGCGTGAACACGATCGTTCAGAATCTGCAGAATTCCAAGAACCGTTGCCTCGCCGGAGGACACCTGTGATAACAATACGCTACTCATATTAAAACAATAACGTATCGAATCATATGTCGATACATAATATACGACTCCATGAGATTGATGGGAGAAAAAAGAGCACACGTCGCCCTCCTACCAGGTAGTGTAACCACCTGTTGAAGACAGCGGGAAGGTGCTGGATTCGGACGGCCCATGACGGGAGGGAGTGGTGCTAATTAGGGGAGGCCTACGTCCAGCAGTGAACATCCAAAAGTTGATGATGATGAAGATTAATAGATTAATGGTATGTATCGATGCAACATCATAATCAAACGGATTCTTAAAAAAAAAAAAAGTAACATCACGCCCGTAATCTTCGAGGTTGTAGGCAGAGAAGTGTAGAACACTCCCACGTTTCAACAGTTACGTTTACGTCTCATGGAAAACGTGGTGAGCCTATTGCCTCACACCGGGCACAGATGCAAACTCCGAGTTACTCGTAGAAATTCTAAATTAGGAAAATCCAATAGAACCCAACCCGGGATCTAAACCCAGGACCTCCCGATCGGCATAGCCCGTACAGCTATTCGACCAACCAGGCAATATATTCGCAGTGCAAATTACTTAGGAGGGCATCTTCGTAGTACATATTTATATGCACATATATAATAAATCAGCCAACTATCATACCATTACCACAGAACAGGCTCTGCCTCTAAGACGCGCGTGTGCGGTGATTTTGCAAAATATTCATTTATTTATCATGCACGTACTGTAACTGCATACATAGGGTTTAATTAATCCGAACATAAATCTCAAGATACGATCGTTGAGAAAAATTACCAACATCGCCATTACGGATGCCGTGAGATTACAACTGGCGATATACGGAACCACGCGACCTATGTACATACATATATAGCGTACACAATGGAAACGTAATATTTTAATGAACACAGTCACAGAACCGTCTTGAACACAGATAGAGCGGAAGATATCCGTCGACGTTCAGAAGCTACAAATACATATGTGTACGTAGATGATTGTAACGTATCTCATTATCATCATCATCATCAGCTCGTCAACGTCCACCGCTGGACACAGGCCTCTCCAACAGCACGTCACTGAGCTCGATTTTCAATTCTTCGCACCCAAGCGCTGTCGACCACTGCGTATATCGCCACTCTATCTAGCTGGAGGTCGGCCTACGATACGTTATTATAACTATTTTAAAATCTTATTAATAATAATTTTATAATCAACTCCCAAAAATAATTTATAACAATTTTATTTCACGAACATAGTCATGATTAGTCTTTTTTTTCTGATAATACCTACTTAACGAGAAACTTGTAATAAATATAAGTAGAGTAAAAAGCAAAGACTGTCCTAATGATGAATAGAGACACTGTTACTTAGAGATGAATAGAGAGACAATGATGAATGGAGTGGAGAGTGTTTTGAAATAAACATGACAGCCAACGACGCGCCGACGACCTCATCGATAAAATTATTATGATGTTAGTTACAGAGCAGTTACAGAGCAGTTACAGACAGACAAAGCCTATTAAACTAAATATAAAAAAATCAGGGCGGCTATTCATGAATTTGTTTCACATAAATAATTTCATAAAAAGTGTCATATATTTACATTATATTTAATTGTGTAAAATGTAGTATTTAATAATATAGTGTATCTATCTAGCCCTAGGGGGCCTGACGTAACGATTTTATGATAAAATAACTGATCATTTCTTATTGAACGCGGTGATCTCGCGAACACTTCCCAAAAAAATCCAGATCGGAAAATACTATAGAATTGAAAGTGATCCAAAACGGTGTTCGCTGGCACGAGTCGTGACGAAATTTGAAACACATATTACTTTCATTGCAATAAATGTGATTACATTATAAGGAATTCAGCATCGCTCACTCGACGAAAGGCGCTTGCGCCACGTTTGATGAATGTGCAAAATTCAAGGTGATTGAAACAAAGATGTAAGATATAAAGACAAGATTTGTATGATTTTATCGTGCTACAAAATTAAATTCGCAGTTAATAATCGACCCATTTATCATTTCACTATTAGAATATGGGTGTCCTTTCGTATTGAGAGGGTTAAGGCCATAATTCGCGTTGATGAAATGCATTTTTATTCAAAAGGCATAAAAAAAACCCGCGCATTGTAAAGTGTCTTCTTCAGAAACTATCATCAACATTGTTATCGTTCTATTATAGGAAATGATCTCTTACCAACAGTTACAATTAATTATTAATGTAAATCGTTGAAAGCCTGGTCTGCCACGTTAACCAATATAAAAGACAGATTACAGCTTTGACCACGACGTTTACCTACTCTGTTACAATAAGTTATACCTTTTTCATCTAAAAACATACATAATTTGGTAAAAAAATATCCGCGGAGCCGAATTTCAACCCTACAACCGCGGAGAGGAAGCTTGAATTCTGGACGACTAGACTGTCACTAGTACATTTGTAACTACCATACCGATATAAAAATGTACTTTTCTCACAGCAATTCGTCGAACAATGTTGTTTTTCATATCAAATAATTGTTTATCGAAGCTATTAAACTACGAACACGTAAAATGTTTAATGTGGAATGTTACTTACTATTTTATTGCTCCATGTAAACAACGCGATGCCCCATTACACGGGATCTCCTTCGGCAATCAATCCGTTTATTGGTTGCGATATATTGTAACGCTTCAACTTTTGATGGTTATAGTAATTAAATTGTAATAACAGTAATAGGGAGAGCCTCGTTGATTGAGTGATTGCAAGCGCGACTGCTGATCGGAGTTCATAGTTTCGAATACCGGTTCGGATGCTATTAGATTTGTGTAACTCAATTTTTCTGGTAGAAATTTCTAGTAGTGACTCGAAGTCTCGATTTGTGCCAGGTGTATAGCAATAGATCCACCACCTGTTCTATTGAGGGAAATAAACGTAATCGGTGAAACGTGTGAGTATTACACTCATTTGCCTACCCCTTCGAGGTTTACAGGCGTGAAGTCAGGTTTATTTTTAAATGTACATTTTGTTATATTTGACTCATGAAGATAAGAAACAATATAAATACTTAAAGTATTAAGATTTAAAAATATGTATTTACTTGCAAGATTGAGACGTGCTTTATTAAGAACACGTATATATCTACTACATGAATCAATAAATCAGTGTAGTAAGAAAGTAGATGTACCTACATAAAATATAATAACGTTTATAAAATATTTTAAATCATTTTACAGCAGTCTATAAGACGTCTGATATTAACATTTTTATCGCATAAAAAATTACGAGACACTTTCAAGACAGCCTTTACCGGCTCGAACATACAAATTTATCGTTTTCTTTCTCGCAATATTATCTTATCATCTACTATTTACGAAAAAAAAGTAACCTTTAAAGGGATGTTAAGGAAAAAATACGTTCTTCAAATTGTTTTTGTACTAATAGAAACACTCTACCTTGTGCCCGGTGTATGGCAATAAACTCACTACCTATTCCATGGGACTTAAAAGTAACTGATGAAACGGGGGAGTATACTACACTCCTCTGACTATCCCTTCGGGGATTACAGGCGTAACGTTACGTTTACGTTTTTCTCTACCATCAAAGTCTTCATCGTTGCCACTGCTGTTGCCATCGTTGCCACTTGTCTCCTCTCAGAATGAAAGCATTAATGTCATGGTGTGTCACGCTGTTCAATTGTAAGACTGTAAGAATAAACTCAAAGAACAACTCTCCGGTTTGTAGGGTTCCATATGATGCTTGCCTTCGGGACAAACGTCAGACAGCATTAGAGGATATCATAGGCTAAGTTTCGGAACATCGGAGACGTGTTATCCTGATGGGCTCGCCATCGTCCACGGTTGGACATAGGCCTTTCCGTAGCTCACCACTGAGTTCGACCTTCAGCTCTTTGCATCCAACCACTGCACACTCCCTTATTCGGAGTTGGAGGCAATGTTAATGCAAGCACTTACAAGCAATTTAAATTATGTACGTTTAATAAGATCTATCCCGCCGGGAGCGAGTTAACGTGTGCTTAACCTACTACGTACATTACCCTCGCAGCTCTCACACGATATTAGACCGTATTGCATCATCATAAAGTCTGCTTCAGCGTACACACGGGCGAACAAAATACGTTGGTGGTCATTTATTATGCAAGACGACGGCAATACCATGTGCGTTGTATAAATAATGGTCCTACTGCCATTTGATTGGACTGTGACGTATTTACGCACGCGTTAACATACCGCAACATGACTTGCGGGGATACTGTGACCGTGAATGATAATGTGATCGATGTTTGTTCTAGTGCTAGTGACGTGCTATTGGTGAGGAAGTGCAGCAGAGGACGGGAGTAGGCTGATTATGACGATGATGATAATAATGATGATAATGATAATTAAATAGAGTACAAACACGTATGTTGCTTGTGTGGACATAATCATAGTTAGTAAAAAGCTGCGAGATTTAAAAAAAAAAGAAATGAACTTAGATTAAATAGAGACAGGAAGGATAACGCTACATATGTTTCTGGTATAGTAATATTTTTATTAAGACCCACTATAAAGAGTATAAGAGCTAAGAACGTACTAAGCCATGAATAAATCTGAGCCCAACCTCAAAGTGAAACGATTTGATAAAACGTCAGTTGTAGTTTACAAACAATTCTAAATTTTTTATTACTGATGTAGAAATCCGTGACAGGAATTGAATGCGGTACCTGTAAAAATACAACACCATCAACTTACCATTGCCTAATGAAAACTGTTAAATATATAAAAAAAACATCAGTAGGTACATATTCCAGGTGAAAAAAATTGTATGCAGTGTACATATAAAAACATATTCGCGAGCAAATATGATATCTAACTTGTTACTTTGCCCTACAACACAATATACAAGCATTGCTGGAGGCGATCTCAACCACCCACCACCCCTCTCCGCGCCACCTCACCCCTCAGTTGGCTCGCAACATCTGACAAAGTCAAAAATTGCCGGAACAAAAGCAATCTTTCTTTTGTCCATAGAGTCCGGAGCTTTTAACAGCACATTTGTTTTGTACGGATCGCCGGTTTTTAAATAAAATGTGCCAGGAATAAGAGTTAACGAAAATTTATTCGTACTCTGGACATTATCGCCGACGATCTGTTAACTTTGGCAAGCTTTTTTTATCCTAACACTGACTCTCACACGATTTTACATATAGGTGTAGGTATATTCTTGAGTAAAATGTGTCTTGATATGCCTGGGCGTTTGAACGCAAATACCACAAGTCGAAATTAAAACAAACAAATATTTGTTTACGTACTAATTATATTTTTTTTTTATCAAATTAATTTATCAATTCTTTTATGTAGTCAAAACGTGAATTGCGAAGAACTGCTAAATGTAGAAAATAATTTCAGGGTCAATTTGAAAAGATTTTAAGAAAGGTTGAGCGAAAACATATAGGTACATATCATCTAACTTTTGTTTGTATGTGGGCGCGTGTGCCCGTGTATGCACACTGTGTCCGCTTGTATCTCTGCGTGCATGTATGTGTAAGCGCGTGCGTGAGCGCATGTGCTGTGTCAATGTGTGCGTGTAAACGTGCGTATGTGTATCTATGATTTTATTATCAAGTCGGATAAAGAACACAAAAAAAGCCTCTAAATTCCAACCTTCGTAACAAAACCAGTTTATACAGATTTCAATATTTAATTATGTGACATATCATATCATGCATGAATATTTTATTATTATTATTAACAATTGAATCGTAAATACCGAAATAATCTTGACTTGACTGCGGAGAACATAACATACAAGTTCAAAATAGTATATCGACATGTTTATCGCTACAAGGTGCCACGCGTATGACAACAAGCGATAAAACTATCCGCGAAACGACCACAAAAACCGATTCCGGGAACGTCAACAGATATAACAGCACGGGCGTTCATCTCATTCAGTCTCATCTCTCTCTCTGGAGCATCCGCAGAAATAAAAACGACGAGAGAAAAAAAAACATTTCTTCAAATTCCGTGGTGTAGTTGAATGTCAGAGAATTGTCAAGTTCGACGACCCGAGCGATCAAAAACATCGATCTCAAAATAATCAATGGACTATTCTAACATTAAAAGACAAGAAAATCTTATCACAAGCTTCAGTAGATTTGGTAATCAGTGCCGGCTAATTGCGATTATAATCTGCGTAGAGTGCCTCGGATTCTGGATCTGCGCCCGATGTCAATAGGCTCACAGCTGGTTCCATAGTGGGACGTAAAAGCAACTGGTGAAACGCGGGAGTGTACTACACACCCCTGCCTACCTCTTCAAGGATTAGAAGGGTGATGTTACATTTTGTTGCGTTTTAATAACAATCCTTTTAATACGGTTACGGTTATTCCTACAGTGACGTTCAATGTAAGTTTTTACATAGGCAGTGGCTGCTATTCAAAATACCTACCTGTCAGTTTTCTACTTACTCATAGTTTAATGTTGTATGTATAGACAAACGGTAACTGACTATTGGAAACTTCTACAATATTTCACTTCAACATTGACCGCAACGGGTGAGTCATGCACGAAACCATTATTAGGGTTCCTTGTGAACAATGTCAAAAAACCATCACGAAACCATCTGCATTATTCTAACACATTATCAAATTTAAAGTTTATTTCAAATTAGACATTAGCGGAGGTGGCAAACATTGATGACGTATGAGCAAGACAAGATTTGTTCTGACCGGAAATGTATATTTTGCCTATGATCGATTTACTGTTTGGGAGCCATCAATAACATGCAACGAGTGCCTATGGCCCGAACAAATATGACGCGACATATCGATTGAAATATGTACTAGATGAAACACGTTTCTGTATTCAAATGTAATAGAATATTTTTTCTATTCAACACGCATGAATGACACAATCCTAAATGATAAAACAAAAAATAATAAAGTATTTTTTTCATTGATAGAATGCATATACAAATTAATAATTATATTAAAACTGGGGCACAAGTGAAAGTACACGGGTGTATAGAAATGTATAAAATACATAGTGTGACAAGGACAGAAGCAAGGATAAAAATATATATATTCTATATGACATGCTTATATTTTTAATAATGCCTTATAAAGTATAATAAATAGTGTAAATTTAAAAATAATTCTAATACGTCCTTTAATAACGTAACATTACGCCTTTAATACTCAAGATGTAGGCAGAGTAGTATAGTACACTCTCACATTTTACCAGATGTTACGTTTTTTTATTATAATTAATATTAAAGATCGTTAATCTTGAATGCCGCAAAGGTAGAATAAGTTGGAAATTGCTAAAGACCATTTTATGTATACCGTATACCTTATGGCCCTCTTTATGTATACCTTATTCCTGCAAATAAAGATTATTTGATTTGAACCTTAATATAGTATCAATTTCACATATTTAAATTGTACTGCCAATTACATATATAAAAACATAACATAAGAACACTACGTACGGAACACTCATAACTGGAGCCCGTCACGAACTTGGCCGATCTCATTAAATCTATTCTCATTGTTGGTTTATTTCTCGCTTATAATAAATTACCGTGGAGACAGAGCGGGTGACATACGGCGTCTGGGAGACATTCAGCAATATATACGATATATTGTATTTTAAATAACGCAATAGGAAAGCTCGTTCCGTCTGTTGGCAATTTATTTCCGTCGATATTCATTACGTTTCTGGTTCATTTTGTCTACTACTTACACGCACGGTACGCGTATTCAATAATGCATATTAATATTCATTAACCACACCGCATATTGTTTTCTGAGAATTTTGTGACAATTATTACAGTCGCGCCAGATCTCACACAGCGAAGGTGAAGAACACCGAATGTCAAGTGTCACTATCCTTACTGTCGCGACATGCTTCCTCTAAATCATCTAAGCAAAAAGGCTAAGCCACAGTTCTATGCTATGAAGGTTATGAATCAATAAAAATCAATCTGGTACATGACGATATCAAAGTCTTTTCCTTTGGAAGAAATCTGTCTAGACTATAGTAATATCTAGAAGGCGGTGATTCCATGTTGCGTAAAGCTAAGAGCTCACTTTTAACAAAAATTGCAGCAGGCAGGTTCGGTAAACGCACAGCGCTATTTGTTTTATTTATTTATTTATTGTCGTTGTTAAAAAGGGCGGACTTAATGCCAAATGGCATTTTCTAACAGTCAGTCCTAATTTAATTTAAAAACAAAAAAGTACGATAAGATATACTATGGTTGAATAAGATTATAATTATACATATATAATTATAAATACACATACTTATGGATATGTGTACAGATACATATGTACATACAGACATACAGTCCTACAAATAGTTATATGTATAATTGAAATTCACAACGCCCAACACACTATTACATTCGTTGTGACTATCCGAATGTTGCATCGATGATTATTGGATTTTATCATATCATCCGATTTTATGTTGACGTAGAGAAAATAGTTCTAAAGGACGCGTTTGTATTTGGGTACGTTACGTTCGTTTTTGGGTTGTCTAAAAAATTTATCTTCGAAGCTGTCTTACTCAGCTAATTAGGTTTCGTTGATATAAAGCGAGTTATAGGCACTTTTCTCCTTGGAAACACTTAAAAATACTATTGAAACAATCAAATTACAACTTGTTCTATAACGGCTTCTGTTTAATAGCGTTTTGTCCTTTGCCCCTCTTGAGGGCAGAATTATCGATATTCGAGAAATTTAATATCCCAAAGCGATAATTCACAAGATTTCATAAGTTTAGACAGTCGTAACGGGCGACAGACGAGATAACGGCGCAGACCCGATTTGCGTAACGGTGGTACTTAAAGAGTATTACGTAAGAGCCGATGTAACCAACCCCGATCAACGAGGGGCCAATGATTAATAGATCCGGGAACGAAACCGCAGGTCACTCCGCCATCATTAACCATTACAGCACTCACTACGCTACTACGCCCGCGCCGCTGCGACGCAAAAACTGACGCAACTTTGCAACATTGACAATGTTTCTTGCATGTAATCCCCGAAGGGATAGGCATAGGGATGTAGTACACCCCCACTTTTCACCAGTTACGTTTAAGTCCCATGGAATATGTAGGTGATGACCCTATTGCCTCACACCGAGCACCATTCCAGACTCCGAGTCACTACTAGAAATTCTAAATCAGAAAAATCCAAATATTAGACAGTAAAAGAATAAAAACAAAAGAGGAAACGTAACGTTACGCTTGTATCTCTACTAAGGGGTAGACAGAGAAATGTGACGACATACCACTAGTTGATTTGACACTAAAAATATTTCGTGTGGATGTCATAATTCAATGGAATCAAATATTCCAACAGCATAATATAAGAAAATATAAAATAAACAATGGAATAATAAACCAATTGAAGAACTCGGACGTATTTTCTTGGCTATCCACGCCAATTCCAATCAGTTTCATCAGTTACGTTCTCCCACAATGGAATAAGGGGTGAGCCGATTGCCAATAAACAAGAGAAAAGAAACATTTATCCCAGGTACGTTCACAGCACGAATGTATTCATCTCTTGGTGTCTTTTTCAATTAAGAATTTTCAAACTGTCAGAGAGTCAGCAAAGTCGGTAATTTCTTGAATTGAATGCCTCGCAATGAATAGCCCATAGTTTAAAATTTCTTGCCATAAGGTGACCGAACTGTGAATCTGATTGCTGGGCCGGAGATCTGGGTAATGTATAATGAACACAAGTCTTAGTTATGTCTGGATATAAAAAAATCGAATTAAGTCTATATTTATAAATAATTGATCATCTATGTTTAGTCAGCAGGTAATCCTTGCATATACTTGAATAACATTTTATATTTATTTATGGTTTTAAAATTCTGATATTTTTTATCAATTTCTCAAACATCTCATTTAGAAATTCTCTACTTTTAAGAAACACTCGATCTTTTTAATAAGTAATCGACTACCCTTACGAGTAGAATAATAACAAACACTAACTACTAAGGGCAATTACTCATCAATTATTTTTATTACGCATTAAACAAAATGAACGTAATTATATATGACCAACAGGTACAACTTGAAAAACTCGGCAACCATCGTTCAATAAAGTTGAGTCATCTCAGACGTTCCCCAGTACACGGAAAAACCACTTCCTCGTGTCAGTTTTTGTCAGCGAGTAACCGCATTATTGGAGAGTGGCGAGCCGAGTCAGTTTTTTATCCTCTTTAATTATACACTAATTGAACCGAGTCGGATAAGGTCGGGATCACATTCGTCTACCTTACAGTGGGGAATACTTTTTGCCATGTTGGTTTTTATGACGACTAGAACAAAGATTGTTGTAACTCCAATAATTGTTGTCTATGTTATATGCCTAATGTACCACATAAAGTAATATATTATTTTAGGATTAGTTAGGAATATCCTAGTTGCAATGTTAGCCTAGTGGTTAAGAATTCAGCCTCTCACGGGGATGCTGGGTTCAAATATCCATAGGATCCATAGCGCGGACCTCTTTGTAAAAGTGCGTTTTAAATTTAAATATCACTTGCTAACAGTGAAGGAAAACATTGTGAGGAAACCTGCACGTCTTAGAATTTATAAAAAAAAATACTTTCTTAGGTGTGTGAAATCTGCCAAGCCGCACTTGGCCAGCGTGGCAGACTATGGCCTTCGCAATATGAGAGGAGACCCATATTCCAACAGTGGAATGACAAATGGAACGATTATAGAAGTATCCTGTACCGGGAGGCCCTTGACTTTGACGTCCCTTTTTTCCATACATACTCGTATATCATGGCCACATTGCCATACGAACGTAACAGGCTCACAGTGAAAGTGCCAAAGGGTTACACCCAACTCTAAACAGCTAAAAGTCTATTCGGTTAAACGCTACATCGTTAGTCGTGTTTCTGGGTCCACTTTCACTATCTTTTCATCTTGTGTACTACTCCAGAATACCTGAACAACCCTGCTACATTGATTCAATGGATACCCGACCTGTACCAATGGGATATTCGATTAAAACTTAAGATTAACAAAATGTCTACTTATTAATAAAAATAGACCTGTTATAGATAGCTACATATATGTATATAATTCTATCTATTTGTGACACTGCAACGGCGACTACGCCGGTCGGCTGCGCAGACTTTTATTTTCAGGTTTCAGTAGACATAGAAATGATAATATTAGATATGTGCTGGATCTAGGTGCTCTTGTGCAAATGTGTGTGCGAGCGGGTCTGTGTGTACGTATGTATGTGTGTGTGTTTATGTCAATACATACATGATGTACTGAAACAAGTAAATATATGTGTGTGTAAAGCGTCATATATGTAGGTATATTTATTTATATTGTATTGGAACATATTTCGCTTTCCGTACATAATGAACATAATATTTATACATGTGATGATAACATAAGTTATATTTGAGTTAGATAAAACTTGGCTATGAAATATTAAAAAAACGTACTTTGTAATTCACTCCTATTTTTCCTTTCGACGTTCCAAACAAAGGATCCGCGTCTAAAAAAACAATCTGAATGAATAATCTGAACATTGTTACTGATCATAACTGCCAGATAGGAATATCCTTTCCGCAATTTCATAAAGCGTCTTCCTAATAATCATTCTGAGTATTTTTTTATATAAACCTAACCTGGCGTACAGAAAATCGGGCGACCTGATGACAGGTATCCATTGTCACCCACCCATTCGACTTAGTATACGTACACTGTCTAACAGTTTAATGTAAAAAAAAAAAAACTTAAAAAGTACTCTTAGATATATTTTCGTCTGTTTGATACACATTACTCGACCTTTAGCAGAGTGACCTTAGCATAAGTGTACGTATATATCATATATCGTGAGTAATACTTTAAGAAAGTAAACACGAGAATTAGCATCGAATCTTTGCCGTGTGGAGCGGTGAGAGATACAGCATGTACGCCTAACGGTATTTAGTATCGCCACAAAACCACAAACAAAATTCACATCCACGTACGATCGTATACTCACATACGATTTTTTATTGGGATTTAAAAAAAAATGAAGTAAGTGATATAATATATTGTTTTGAACTTCATTCAACAAATCCGCCGTCGACCGAATACCAGTTGCTTCCATAGAGTGTCACAATCTGCTAGAACATTCTACCAGTCGCGTGATTCAGTAACTATGAATTATATATATGTATGTACGTTCGTTGGCTAATACATCAGTAGGGAAGTAGGTAGGTGCAATTATTTCTGACGTTCCATTCATAATTAATTTATGCCCGATTCGCGTCCTAATAAACATCCACTAAAACAGTGTAGAGAAGTTCGACCTATCCCGAAAATGCTATACACAGTCTGTACCTCCAAATGGTCTGCATAAGAAACACGATATAGTAATGGAAGTTTTCGCCAACAAGCGCCCGAACAAAATTTTACGATACCACGTAATAAATGACACACAATTACGTGGATAGTAAATTAAGACGTAATTAAACGGGAGATAAGGTTTCGAGGTGAATTTATATCTTGGCAACTGGCGCTCGGACAGTTTTATGTCGGTCCGCGCAAACAATAGTGATCATCGCCTCGTTATCTCCCTGTTATATCAGCCATGCGCTCAATCTTACTCCTAGCCGGCTACCCGACTCAGTTTTCCCTGTGTTTATAAACTTACAGATTATACCGCTAATTTATAACTAGATTGCAACATCTCACAAACACTATCCTTCAAAAAACAGTTCAGAAACTTTGAAGTCATAATCATTCTATGACTATTATAATATTGTTTAAATCGATTTAATGATAATGGTGATGATGAAAAAAAATCATATATAATTGGTGAATATTCTCTACGGCGTGTGAAGTCTGCCAAACTACGGTTGGCTAACGTGGTAGGTTACGACCTTAACCCTCTCATTCTGAGAAGAGATCCGTGTCAGCAGTACTTGTAAAACAATAAATAGGCAGGTAAAAAAATGTATAATAGGTACTATTCGATTATATGTTCCATTTCGAAGCTTCTCTAAAAATAAAATGCTGTTTTTGATTAATTAGAAATAAAGTCACATTACCGATGAAGAAAAGCAGTGGTAGCCTAGTGGTTAAGAATTCAGCCTCTCATTCCGGAGGTCCTGGGTTCAAATCCATGGCGCGCACCT